>BQNB010071351.1:0-32795 GCA_026074375.1 Tanacetum coccineum | reverse complement strand
GGGTTTAAGATCTAAGGTTTTCTAGTTAGATCTTGTGTTCTTTCTTGATTCTTCTCATCTTGTAAGTATGTTCTTGATCCTTTTTTATCTTTTTATTTTCTTGATCAAGTCTTATATATATATATATATATACACACACACACACTTAGTGTTTGTGTTATTTTCAAAAGAAACTAGTAGGTTTATGAAGTAATGAAGTTTTCATGTGTTCTTGATATTAATACTTTGATTATAGAATGGATGAATGAACTTGTCGGTTGCAACAAATATGGTTATGGGATTAGGATAGATTAAGAGTGAATTTTGATGGTAATATTAGTAGTGAACGTGATTAGGTTAATACAAGCACTATTGTGAAGTTTGGATGGATTTATGGTAGCGTTTGCGAAATGTATGGTTGCTGATCCAATTTTGTTTTGAGGTTTTGGGCGACTTAAAAATGTTTTCATTAGTTAAGAAGGTAGTTTTTGGAGAGCTTGTTTCGAATAGATAGATTTTCATATATCGAACACTAAAAGCGGATTTAAAACGGCCAAGTTATGGCGAAATGAATTTTGAAACACTTTTCGGATAAATACATGTTTAAGTTGCTGATTGGATTTATAAAATGGGTTTTCGGACACTTTAGAGTTGATTTGAGCTTTTAAAACATTGGCGAAACGTATATAGACACTAGTATATTAAGTGGAAACTTTAGAAACGTCACAAATATATTATCGGGATTTCTAAAACGGGAAACTTCTAAAAATAGAAACTTTTGGTAGTTATTAGCGAGATGGACTTGGAAGTTAGGCGTTTAGGTTTAAGTAGTGCGTTTTAGGATCATGAGCTTATTGAATATTAGGAGGCGGTATTAACGTCCCGAAACTTAGAACTTTCCTAAAATATTAACTTTCCAAAAATAGAAACTTTTCGTAAAACACGGCGTAACGTAACTATAAACCTTATACTTTCATAATGACACGTTTTTACTATATAAACTAAAGCGCAAACACTTATGGATGTCTATTTTTCTTACAAGCGTCTTATCCGATGTTTCGTGTTGATTTCTCGTTTCTAAAGCGCGTCTATTAATTAGGTCACGGTTAGAGTCGTTCGTTCTCGTTATTCACTTCGTTGAATATCTTGCTCACTACTTGCTTAAGGTGAGTTCATGGCCCCATGTTTTTACTACTTTGCTTTACTTTTTGGGGTGAGAAACATTGCTTGCTTTTAAACATTGTACACAAATGCTTTACGTTTTCCCAATCTTGTTTACGTGTTGCCTAAGTAGTATTGAAACTTGTATGCCCGGGTTATCATGAACCGTTAGTTACTTATGATCAATTGGATTGGTAAGTGAGCGCGAGTGTTGTAAATAGATCTATTGGGACTAATCATCCCCGTTCGGGTAAGTAGCTCTTACTGGATCAACGGACGTATACCATGTCGAGTGATACGGTGAAGCGCCATGATGGCACCCGTCAGGGCAAGTTTATTAAGCATTAAGCATGCTTCCATTACATTTAGCCTCGGTGTCATGAGCTTAGTGCAACGTAAATACCTTTTTATGTGATATTGTATCTGTTATAATAGTCACATGCGTTTTGCAAAGTTTGTGGTCCATTTTTATATCAAATTCAAACCTATGAATTCACCAACTTTATGTTGACATTTTAGCATGTTATTCTCAGGTGCTTAGCTGTAGATGTCTATGATTGCTATATGGTGTCGCCTTGCATTGGCTCGATTTTCAAGAACTATTATCATCTGTTTTAACATCGTTGTCAAGTTCTAAAACTAATATTCGCTTCCGAGTATTATCTATGAACCTATGTAAAACTCTAACTATTTTCATTTAATGCAACGATGTTGGATTTCTAAACGTACCCTTAGAGGTCGTTCTTTGTATCTTGTGTGATGTATATTATGACGTCACACCCCCGGACACGTATTCTGTCCAAGTCCCGTTTAGGGGTGTGACAGATTGGTATCTAGAGCCAAGGTTATAGAGAACCAGGTATGTGATCCTACGTGTTTCTACTTGCCTGCGTATACAATTACTATCGATAAGTATACGAGTATTAAGTATAATACATTTCCATAATTATATTACGTTTATTTTGCCTTACATAGATTTTCCCGTTGGTTTTATATAAAAGTTATTTATATAAACAATAGACCTTTCCCCCAAGTAATTATGAGGGGCACAATGGTCTCTAAATGTTTCCCAAGACATCGTGAGTGATACGATGATCATTAAAACTTTTTCATAAATATACATAATACTATTTTACATAACATTGAAACTTGTCACAGTCTTCCGACCCTACGTTATCATACTATCCAAACCCGAATGCGAGTTGAGCACTCGCCCCATACTGTCGAAACACCTATGTCACCTCTCAACGTCTTAATCTTCCTTACTTTTCATAAGTTGTAGAAGCATGCCGATTAATTTGAACACAAGCTTAGCCCGTCACCTCGTAACATTCCATTTTTGGAAATGCGACTTTAGGAACCTGACTTATTTATTTTCCTTTTACTTCTTTTAATTTGGAAGAAAATGTCGGCAACAAGACAAGGAGTGAGTTCCAAAGAAATGAAGTGGGTTGTAGCCCAACGAGTCGCTAATGCTATTAAAGCTATTGCGATCAGTTGAGACAAGAATTTGCATGGCTCACGACTCGATGAATCAGGTCGTATGTGAGGAAGCCACGGTAGGAAAGAATGTTAGAAACAAAAGGAAATGGGGAAGTGATTACGGTAGGAATTCTGACCAACAACAAAGCAAGAGGATTGAAGTGGTTAGAGCACACGCCACTGGGGCAGGCAACAAGAAAGCGTATGCTGGAAATTTGCCTTACTGCAACAAGTGTAAGTGGCATCATATTGGACCGTGTACTGTGAAGTGTGGTAATTATAAGAGAGTTGGCCACATGACAAAGAATTGTAAGATTTCCGCCCCTACAACAATTAAAAATGCCCCAGTAGCCAACGAGAAACCTGCAGTAACCTGTTTCGAATGTGGTTCTCAAATAAATCTCAAGAGTAAATGCCCAAGATTGAAGAACCAGAATCATGATAATCAGAAAGAGAGGGAGGGAAAACCCCGCAAGAACCCTAAGGTTGTCAAGGAATTATACTGATGCTTAAGAAGAGATCTTCCCGCCTTACCTAGTGACCTAAGTCAAAGTCTTCTTGGACTATATTCGCATTAATACTTTTCTATAAATTTCGTTGTATTGGGTGGATGTTTTAAAGTTCCTATTAATGTAGGTGTCATGACGATTCCGTCAGTTACACTTAATTTCTCTATTTATTTATGTAAGCTACTCCTTAAATCGTCACCATCTTATAAAATAATTCCCCTGCTATCGTTTTATAAACTATTCCTGTGTCATCTCATAAACAATTTCATTGTTATATTATAAACCATTTCACTATCGTTTTATAAATTGTTTGCTATTTTTCCATAAACAATGTTGTCATCAATTGGACTATTTCGTGGTCCTTATTAAACTATTTTGCTACCTTAGAAACCATATTGTTTATACCATATAAATTTTTAAACATAACACTAGTTTGACGAAATGAGTATTCCATCGTTAGTCCTTAATTATACATAGCCTGATCACCTATGTATAATTCAGGAAGGACCATGTTATGCTGGGAATAGTCACCTTAAAATTTTTGCCAATTTATCTACACTTTCCATTGCTATTTTCTCTTATCTTCTCTAATATATTCAACGAGTTTTTTTTATCGTGTTCATGTTTTACGGATATTTTGCGTGCGTATTCATGAGTTGTGTTTGTCATTTGTATTCGTATTGGTAGGTGCCGTAACTAAGTAGAATCTCTTCAACCGTATCATATGGAGACACCATACCCTTAGCCAAGAGACCGAATTACGCTCCTTGTATTCATGATATTTATAGATTGTAAGGATTTAAAACGTAACAGACGTATCATTTTAATTGGATTATAACCAAGAGAACTAGGAGATTTCCTTCAATTAACTTACCTTTTAGTGAGTTAGAATTATGTAAATTATAAGATTCTCCTACCGATAAAACTTCTGATGGACCTGAAGTTAAAGCAAAAGACGTAACTATTGCAAGTACATAGAACCTAGTTGATAGAAGCCTTACCTCCACTGAGTTTAGCTCTTTAAGTGGCATCGCCCCATCCACCGTAGACACTAAGTACTCAGTTGAGTTAGCCGACGGAAAGATCATAGAAATTGATACCATCATTTGAGATTGTATACTGAAATTTCTGAATCATCCGTGCAACATCGACCTGATACCCATAGAACTCGATAGTTTTGACATTATCATCGGTATGGGTTAGTTGGCAAAGTACCACGCCGTCATCGTTTGTGATAAGAGGATCCTTCGTATCCCCAATAGTAATGGAACCTTAACGATTCAAGGAGATGCCAAGTTTTTCTGGCACAAGTTACGAAAAAGGAAACCAAAGACAAGTCAGAGGAAAAGCGACTTGAGGACGTGCCGATTGTACGGGACTTTTTGGAAGTTTTTCCAGAAGACTTGCCTGGATACCGACGCGACAAGTTGAATTCTAAATTGACTTAGTCCCTGGTGCTGCACCGGTAGCACGAGCCCCGTATAAATTAGCCCCGTCAGAACTGCAAGAGTTGTCTACTCAGTTGCAAGAACTTTTTGACAAAGGGTTCATAAGACCAAGTTCCTCACCCCTGGGGAGCTCCGGTTTTATTTGTCAAAAAGAAAGATGGATCTTTTCGGATGTGTATTGACTACCGTGAACTAAACAAACTTACTATGAAGAACCGATACCCACTTTCAAGAATCGATGACTTGTTTGATCAGTTGCAAGGGTCAAGAGTCTACTCTAAGATCGACCTGAGATCTGGTTATCACCAACTCAAAGTTCGGGAGGAAGACATTCTAAAGACAACGTTTAGGACGCGCTATGGTCACTATAAGTTTCAAGTGATGCCGTTTGGACTGATCAACGCACCGACGATATTCATAGATCTGATGAATCGGGTGTGTAAGCCATATCTGGATAAATTCGTAATAGTTTTCATCGATGACATTTTGATCTACTCCAAGAATAAGAAAGAGCATGAAGAGCACCTTAAGTTAATTTTGAGATTACTTAAGAAGGAGAAATTGTATGCTAAGTTTTCAAAGTGTGAATTTTGGCTTTCAAATGTACAGTTTCTCGGTCACGTGATTGATAGTGAAGGCATTCACGTGGACCCAGCTATGATTGAATCAATCATGGATTGGGCGCCACCTAAGACACCAGCAAAGATTCGTTAATTTCTAGGTCTGCTGGCTATTATCGACGATTTATCGAAGGTTTCTCAAAAAAAGCCAAGCCGATGACAAAGTTGACGCAAAAGAGCATGAAGTTCGATTGGGGTGAAAAGGAGGAAGCTGCATTTCAACTGTTAAAGCAAAAATTATGTAGTGCGCTGATTTTGGCTTTGCCCGAAGGTAGTGACAACTTTATGGTTTACTGTGATGCTTCTCACAAAGGGTTGGGCGCAATTTTGATGCAAAGGGAAAAAGTCATAGCTTACGCATCACGCCAACTCAAGATTCATGAGAAGAATTACACTACACATGACTTAGAACTTAGAGCTGTAGTGTTCGCTCTTAAAATATGGAGACATTATTTGTACGACACGCAATAGCGCTTTTGTTATCACAGTACATTAGAATTTTATTGAATCCAAGACCATAGTCGGTAAGCTGTGATCTCATCCAAAGGACTTGAGCACAACAGCCAGACAAGGCTATATATTCAGCTTCTGTACTGGATATCGCAGTGCTTTTCTACCTTTTTTATGACCAGCTAACAAGTCTGTCTCCTAATAATTGTATACTTCTAGAATGACTTCGTCTAGTATCTTGGCAACCCGCATGATCAGCGTTTGCATAAGCTGTTAGAGCAATAGAATAATCCTTTGGATACCAGAGTCCCCTATTAATGGTTCTTCTTAGGAATTTAAAGATTCTTTTTACAGCATGTAAGTGCTTTTCGGTAGGCTTTGGCTGACAGGCACACATGCATACAGCAAATGTAAGGTCTGGTCTATTAGCTGTGAGATACATAAGGGTGCCAACCATTCCACGATAGTGTGTAGGGTCAACGGTTTTCCCTTGTGGATCTTCATTCAGTTTGGATTTCTCCACCATGAGAGTATCCACGGGGTCACTAGATTTCATACCATATTTTTTCAAAGATTCAAGAGCATATTTTGACTGATTAAGAAAGATGCCTCTAGGACTTAGTGAAATCTGTAATCCTAGAAAAAAATGAGATTTTGTCCATCATCGACATCTTAAACTTAGAACATATTATTTTTGAAAATTGGTCACATAGTTCATGTGTAGTAGACGTAAAGATTTTATCATCAACATAAATTTATACAGTAAATATCTTTGTGCCGAGTCCTTCCTGAAGAACAATGTGGATTCTGGTTCCTTTAGAAGAAATCTTGAGAGACAAAAACTTCCGACAATAGAATCGTACCGACGCGCCGAGGAGCTTGTTTCAAACCTTAGAGATTCATTTCCTTAAGCTTATACACATGATTCGGATTGTCTTGATCTACAAACTCGTCCGGTTGGCTAACATAAACTTCTTCACGCAGAATGCCATTTAAGAAAGACGTCTTGACATCCATTTGGTAGACGATCATATTCATATGAGCATCATATGCGAGGAAAATTCGAATAGCATCAAGTCTAGCCACTGGAGCAAAAGATTCCTCAAAATCAATTCCCTCTTCTTGACGGTAACCACGAGCAACCAAGCGAGCCTTGTTCTTTAGAATTCCTCCTGTATCATCAAGTTTCACCTTATAAATCCATTTTAAAGTAATGACCATCACTTTATCTGGACGAGGAACGAGTTCCTAGACTTCAAGGCGTTGAAATTCATTTAACTCCTCTTGTATTGCTTTAATCTAACATGATTGAGTTAATGCATCTTTAAAAGTCTTAGGTTTAACTAATGAGAGAAAAGCATCATAGTAACAAAATAAAGCTTGTTCATGGAGTTGGAGTCTTGTGGAAATAGGTCTTTCGAGTTCACCGATGATGTTTTCTAAAGGATGATCCTTGGTCCATTTGGTAACATGTTCTGAGTAAGGAGCAGCAATGTGCACAACAGTAGGAATAACATCCAAAGAAGAAGATGCTTCAGAATCATTTTCTAGAATTGGAATACCAAAGAACGGATCGTTATTCATGTGTGCAACATCTAAGTCATGATTGTCTTCTTCAACATTGTTAGGAATGACAAGAGATTGAGTTTCGGGTCTTGTTTGTGAGTTACTAGGTGATGGTGCATCTTGGTCAACAATTGTTGAGGAAGGTGAACCAGTTGATTCAGTGGATTCTGGAGCAACTACTTCAGTAATTAGAGCAATGACTTCAAGGGCTGGGCAATCAACACTAGGTAGAGGAGTGAGTAATTCATCAAACAGCGGTTGAAATAAAAGATCCCAATCAGTTCTTGAAGGTGGTACAAACGGTGTTGAAAGAGGAGGGTTTGGCACGAGTCCTGAACTGATTGTTGCAAGAGTCATTTCATGAAGCACGGGTCCTGAACTGCTGTGTTCAGAAGCCATTGCTTTCAGCTCATCAAAATCGACATGAATTGTTTCAATGATTCTTCTGGTACGTCGGTTGTAAATTTGAAATGCTTTCTTTGTGGGTGCATAGCCAATGAAAATACCAATATCAGCTTTCGGTTGTAACTTTCCCAAGTTCTCGCTAACATTTGTCAGATAACACAATGCACCAAATACATGAAAGAATGATAAGTCGGGAAGTTTGTCATATAAAAGCTCATATGGTGTTTTGCCGTGACGAAGACGTATGATGGAACGATTTTGGGTATAACATGCGGTAGCAACTGCTTCTGCCCATAAGAATAACGAAGCTTTTGCATAAATTAACGTTGTGCGGGCAGCTTCAATTAGCGTATGATTACGTCTTTCAACAACACCATTTTGCTATGGAGAGCGAGCAACAGATGTTTCATGAGAGATGCCAACCTTCTCATAATATCCACACAAAGTTTGATTAACAAACTCAGTTCCATTGTTTGTTCTGATTCGTCGAACAGGCACTTTAAGCCGCACTTGAATCGTCTTGAGAAACTTGATTATGAAATCTAGAGCTTCATCTTTTGACCGTAAGCACTTTACCCATGTAAATCTAGAGTAATCATCAACAATGACGAGGATGTACTTCTTTCCATTAACACTTGCGACACGCATTGGGCCACAAAGATCCATGTGCAAAAGATAAAGTTTTTCTTGGTTGGTGTCTTTAAATTTAGGTTTGTGGGTTTTCTTTTTTGCTTTTGCCCATTGCACACGCAGAACACAGATGGTCCTTTTCAAATTTTAGCTTAGGGAGACCTCGAACAAGACCGTGTCTAGCTAAATGGTTGATTGCACCAAAGTTCAAATGAGATAGACGTTAGTGCCATAGTCAGGACTTGGTCTTTGAGGCCTTTGACAAGAGACATATAGGAGAATATGCCATCATATCTCCAAGAGACAGAGTATACAGATTGTTGCCTCAAGATCCAGTTAATAGATCAACACCTTCTAGATTACGAATGAAGCATGTGTGTTGACGAAAATCAACTTCAAGGTTCGAATCATAGAATTTCCCAACGGAAAATAAGTTGTATCCAAGTCCTTCCACGTAGTATACCCTTAAGATCATCACATTCCCAATCTGATAATCACCATATTCCAATATCTTTGCCACGTGATCATTTCCGAATTTTACAGTACCCAAAAATTTATTGACGAAATTGGTGAGCTGAGAGCGATCTCCGGTCATATGCTTGGAGCAGCCGGAGTCCAAATACCAGAGAACAATTTGGACAACCTGCATTCATTAAGAGAGGAAGATGGAACATCAAAAACTATGGATCCCGAAGATTTACTGGGTTCCTTATTGTTAGCAGATATAGATTTAAAAATCTAAGGTTTGCTAGCAGGAACATCAGTTTTAGATTTTCTAGGTTTCCTTGAGTAAACCAATGTTGCTACATGCTTAGGTGTATCAGATTGTAAAGCAACTGGTTTCCTAAGGGGCACTTTAGTAGTTTTGGTAATCCTAGTTAAAGGGCATGCATTTTCTACTATAGTGAAGGTCCGACCAGTAGGTCTCCAAATGTATCCAATATTTGTGAACACTTTTCCTGTTGGTTTCCAAACTTTTCTCTTTGAATTTTTTTAACAGATTTAGATTTAGCACGAGTATTCACATTATTAATAAGATCAAGAACACACAAATCATGATTATCAGACAGCATGCAACCATTACACTTAACACATAAAATTTCAGAATTCGCATTAAGCTTGGAATTCTGCACATTTGCAGATCCTTTAGGTTCAACACAATTCTTATTTTTCAAACTAGATTTAACTGTCCTAGGGTGGGCTTCTACTTTATTCTTCTGAGTACTACTTGATGTTTGCAGAATCTTATCTTTCTTTGTATTGCATGAAGGCTGTGATCCGATAGCACTAGTAGAATGTTTTATTCCTGTAGAAGGAAACATAGGTTTGTTAGAAACTAGGTTTGATGAAGACGTTGTTATTGTGTTTGAGTTTCCTGAGGATGTGACGGGCTCAGTGAATCTAACTCTTTTGTTCTTGTTCTTTGGGGTTACAGCCACTAATTTATCACATGAATTGTTGATACTAGGGCAGGTTTGTCCGTTTATGATAAGCAACTCCTGAATTTGTTTGGTATACTTACAAGCAGAGTCTAAGGAATTATTTAGAGGATTTTGTGATTTTCCTTGTTCCACTATTTCCCTAAGAATCGCAGCTTATTCCTGAGTATGCCTAAGGTAGTCAAAGTGAGTTGTCTTATTGTTCAACAATCTAGGGGTTATTGGTTCCACATTAATCTTAAGCATTTCTGGAGCAACGGTGTTTTTAGTGACAACATTATCAACGAGCCCTCAGTGATGGTTGTAGTCGTGGTTCTTTCTTTGACAACCACGTCAAAGCCAGCAAGATAGTGTTTAAGTTTCTTCAAACTCGTATTTACCATGCTGACTTTAGGAAGTTCTTTAGGAACCTCAACTTTGGTGGGTCTAACAGAAAGAGTGGGTTCGAAAGAATTCATGGAATTTTGAGACCAAAAGGCTTGTTTAGCAAATAATTCAGTTTGTGGAACAAATCGTGTTTCAAACTTTTGAGAAATTTGGTTAAGAACAGCATAATCGACTGGTTTAGTATTAACTTTCTTTTCTAACATCATTGGATCTTGTTGTTTTATAGCTATTTTTGAACGACTCTCTTCAGCAAGCATAAGGGTCTCTTTGGAGTCAGGAATCACAATAGCATTAGTATTCTTAATGATATTACCATCATAAAGCTTTGGTTCCAACTACTGAGCTTTCTTGAGATAGAAAGGATTTTAAAAATCTAGAGCTTGTTTAGTGGTATGATCATAGAAAAACTGAGGTTTCGTCAACATGTGAACAGTTTGTGCAGATTGACCTCTTTTATAAACAATATTATCTAGTTGTTTGATCTTCTGTTCTAACACAATTTCTCTATCAATGTTTCTAGATTCTTCTTTCTTAAAATCATTTTTGAGAAGAGTAACTGTTTGCATTAACGATTCCTTTTCTTTTAAATGTTCAGAAAGAGTTTGTTTAAGACGATCAATATCTACAGACTGTTCACATAAATCCGAAACGATATTATTACTTTTTAAATCACCATTTTGTCCTTCTTTCAAAACTTTAACTTGTTCTTTATATCTTTCAAGCTCAGTAGTTAAAGTATCATTGACACTTTTATTGTCTAGATTTATCTTGGTGCAATTAATTAATTGGATTTTTAGTTGTTCAATCACAGATAATATCAGTGCATCTTGTTATGCAGATGAGTTAGAATTCTGAACAACTGCTTGTTGTGACTCAGTCATATACTGAGAATAAGGAATGATATTGCTATCACTGGTTATTTCAGTTTCTGACTGGTTCACAACACTTAATTGTTTAGAAGACGGCATCGCCTGTATAGCTTGATTTATCGTATTGTTATCCACATTATTTGTATTGTGTACCTCAGCAAGAGCATCTGAACCATAATGAGATAAATTCGCCATGAGAGCAACTTTGGCAGTATTGAGTTCATCACAATCAGAGTCATATGCATCCAAATCATCGGCTTGATAAGCGGCATTATGGGTAATGACTGTATGTGTGGCTTGACCTTCTGCAATTCCTGAATCTGCTAAAAATGCTAGCTCTTTCTCATGTAGAATTTGACCATTTGCTTGAGCTTGTACCAGCAACACTTTATCCTTAAACCAAGAATCATCCCATTTCCTTTTAGGCTTAGTGCATTGTTTAGACATGTGTCCCTCCCCTTTGCAGTTGTAACAAATATCAGTCCTTTGTTTCCCAGAATTGCTTCCATTTTCTCCTGGAGTGTATGTACTACATGTACCCATAGAAAAAGAAATTTTTCTCCCCTGCACTGGTTGTAAAGTCACTCTTCCATCATTAATGGTAGCTTGTTGCCTAGGGTTTGACGAATTTCTCAGCTGATTATTGGTAGTAGGATAGCGAGATGTGACGACAGGTGATAGGAATGACATCATATGGTTGATGGCATTAATGGAATCATCACCTTGCTTGAACACTAGAACAATTAGACCTAAGTTTAGTGGGGAAAATTCAGGTTGTTGTTGTTGTTGGTTAACTGTGGGAGCATATTCAATTTGAGGGATTGATGACGGTAGAGAATAAACGTTATGGTGAACTGATGATTGATAATCATTGGATGGGTAAGTGATTGAAAGAGGTGTTGATGATTGATTATTTGAGTATTGTTGAGAATGATAAGGTGAACCATACTGTGGAGACTGATATAGTGAAACTTATGGTTGAAATTGAGAGTTTTGGTATGAGTTGTGATGAGTTTGATAAGGAGACTGGGTCACCTGATGGGTTGCAACCAAAGCAAGTGGATCTGAATTGCGTTCATGCATTAAACAAACTTCATTTGCATGAAATTCATGTTGTCCCAAGTAAGCATGAAGTTAATCAATGTTAGTTGTGTACAAATCTCGAACCAGTTTGACATCAGTCACAAATTTGCTCCACTCAGGAGGAAGAGTATTCAAAAACTTGGTGTTCACTTGAAATTGTTCCAATTTCACATTGTAGATGTTTATGTCATTGAGTAGCAGTAAAAATCTCAAGTAGAAATCACATAGCTTTTCCCCCTTCTTATAAGCAAACTTATCGAATTCATCATATAATTTACACTCTCTTTCCTGTTTCGTCAGTGAAGTTCCTTGCATGAGAAGTTGAATTATTTCCCAAAGTTCCTTGGCGATTCGATGATTGCTAACAAGTGCATAGACCTCTGGAGGTAATCCTTGGAGAATGATATTTGTTGCCTTGACATTAGAATCAGCTTGAATTGATTCTGTAGCAGATAACTCAGAATATTTCTTTGGTATAGTCACTCCATTCTCCTCAATTGTAGGCCATATGAGTGGACCATTTTCAACGGATTCAAGGATCATTCTTCCATGTTGTCTATTCATCATGTATAGCTCCATTCTGCTTTTCCAAAAATTGTACATATCTTTTTCCAACATAGGTGGACGATTGTCAGCATCCTAAAGAATCGCTTTGTCAGCAAGAGTCGTCATTGAGAAATTTGTATGTTAAAAGATTACTTGTTTGATCGAACGGTGGTAGAAAGAAATTGTGTTTAATTAAGTTGTCTTTTTAGTGTTTTAATTCTTGAAACTACACGGGATTTTACAATTCTTGACAAAACCAGGAAAAACAAGTTAATATTTCACGGGATTTTACAAGTCAAAGAAATAAACCGTATAATTTGGAAACTTGAGTAAATCGGTTCCAACTAAATAATTAGTTGTTCGTTTGATACTAACTTCAGTTGTTCGGTTCCAACTAAAATTTAGTTGTTCGATTGATACTAAGATTCAGTTGTTCAATTATACTAGTATTCCAGTTGTTCAGTTAAAACTTAAAGACCAGTTGTTCGGTTAACCTAGAATTCCAGTTGTTCGGTTGAAACTAGTATCCCAGTTGTTTGGTTAAACTAGTATTCCAGTTGTTCGATTGAAACTAAAAGACCAGTTTTTCGGTTAACCTAGAATCGAGTAGTTCGGTTAACACAAAAAGCCCAGTTGTTCGGTTAACACTAAACCGAAACCCAAAATTTTAAAACACAAAAAAGACACCTTTTTGATGGTTGTTTTGCAAAAATTCTTGTACAACTAGTGTTACTAACCCTATATGAACAAGAAAAATGAAAACTTTAAGGTTTTTAAGCCAAAAATTATAAAATCAAGATTTTGGTCTTTATAAAGGTTTTGAACACAAAAAGATGAACAAAAATAATATTTTTCTTGAATCTAAGCACATACACCCATATCCAAGGATATTAGATCAACTTTACCTATGTAAATGATCTTTTAGTGTATAAAGAAGCTTTGAAACAAAGAAAAGTAAGAAAAAGGCGTACGAGTTTGCAAGAAAAAATGAACCAAAACAAAAACAAACACAAGAACTAAACACACCACTCCATGGCTCTTGATACCAATTGAAGAACAATCAAATAACATACATGGAAAGAGGAAGAGATGTTGTTTTAGTGAGAGAGAGAGAGGGTTGGATGAACACTTAGAGAAAGAAAGTAAACATAAGATAGAAATGCATAAATGTGTGAAAAATGATAACCAACACCCTTTCCATGTGTGGAGAGGGATTTTATACAAAAGATAAACCGGGCTTTCCATGGGCTTTCTATGCTTTGGCCCGGTTAGCTTACTAAATAATACTTTGTGGACTACAAGCTAGAAACATAAAATACGTGGAGTAACCGATCCTTTTTTGGATTCCTAATAGTCTTCTCGGAGTTTAATTGGTGAAGCTAGTACTTTTGCCGTTCCTCCTACCGCTGAACCTGTTACTACCCTTTCAACTACCTTTGCGTCTTCTGGTTTTGTTCCCCCTCTCTCTGTATCTGATTATCAAGTTTTGGACGCGAAGCCGCATGATGGAAACCCTCCTACCATGACTTTAGAGGAGAAGGAGTTAGACGCGGCCCGTGAGTGAGTTAAGCTTATTTTTAGCGATGTTTATTTCCGCTTATGTTTTTGTGCTCTTATCGTGTCCATGTGTGGCCTTTTTGTGACGGTGAATATACTTACATAGCTTGTATGTTTAGTTATGTTTGTGACCGTTGGTTGGACAACGGTTTCTGTACTATTAACACTTTAACAATTTTATGTTTTGCTAATGTGTTTTGGTTGTTATCATTTAATATCACTCTTATACGTTTGTGACGATAGTCTTAGCAAAATGTTTGCGGGTCATTTTCCTAGCACTAGGTTTGCAATACCTCTTATGTACTTGAGTTGATTGTTAGGTTACTCATCCTTTTGTTATACATAATAATGTTTATTGGGTCATGCCCTCTAGCGTGCGCGTCTTACCAATTCATGTAATATTCAAGTAACTTTGCAAAGTAAAAAGTTTAAATTAAAACTTGTGAAGGTAGCTAGGCTTTACTTTTTATTCATTAAAACTTAAAGACATTACAATAGAAAAGATTCAGGTAGTGCCCTCTCTGCTGCTTATCTTGCGTGGGGGAGGTGCTTACATTTCATGCACATGGCATTTCTTAAGGTTGCAAACGTTCCATGTTTGTGGCAGAATGTTCCCGTTGCGTTCTCTAAGCTTGTACGCTCCTTTTCCTAATGCTTTAGTGACCTCATATGGTCCTTCCTACTTAGGTCCGAGCTTTCCTTCATCCTCTGCATGGCTTGCTTCGTTGTTCCTGTAGACGAGGTCTCCTGGCTTGAAGCTTGTGTTGCGAACTCTAACATTGTAGTATTTTTCCATCATAGCTTTGCTCTTTGCTTCCTAAATTGCTGCATGCTCTCTTTTCTCTTCCAAAAGGTTTAGGTTAATTTCCAAAGCTTCATCATTTTTTATCATGTCAACTTCCGCAGTTCTGAAGGTTGGCATGCCGATCTCTATTGGGATCACCACTTTCGTCCCATACATCAGCGAGAATGGTGTTTCTCCGTTGTTAGACTTGATCATAGTACGGTGTGCCCATAAGATATGTAAAATCTCTTCCATCCAGATTTTGCTTCTCTCGTCCAACCGTGCCTTGATTCCTTCACCTAAACTCCAGTTTTCCCTTTCTACCAAGTCGTTTTCTTGTGGATGCTTAACGGAAGCGAAGCATTGACGAATACATAGCTTTTCGCACCAATCTTTAAATGGGTTATCCCTGAACTGCTTTCCATTGTCGGATACTATCTCTCCCGGTAAACCAAATCTAAAAACTATATTGTCCCATACAAACTTCTTAATCTGGGCCCCCGTTATGGTTGCCACTGGTTTTGCTTCTATCCATTTGGTGAAGTAATCAATTGCTACTATTAGGAACTTAACTTTACCAGGACCTTCTAGGAAAGGTCCGGCTATGTCAATCCTCTATTTGTAAAATGGCCATGGAGATGTGATGGGTGTCAGTTTCTGTTGTGGGTTCCTTGGTATGGGGCAGTGAACCTGGCAGCTATTGCATTCTCTTATCAATTTTCTAGCATCTGAGTGCATGGTTGGCCAGTAATACCCTGATCTTAGAGATTTTGCCACCACAGATATTGGGCCCGCATGCATGTTGCACGATCCTTCATGAATTTTTCTTAGGACATAGTTTACCTGCAGTGGTCCGACACAACGTAACCATGGTCCGAGGAAGGACCTTTTATACAAGACCTCATTTGTTATAACGTATCTTCTTGCCTTGTAGCGTATGGCTCTTGCCTTCCTCTTTTCTTCTAGAAGAATTTCTTCCGTGAGGTACTCATGGATTGGAGTCATCCATGTGCGCCCTTCTTCTTCTACTACCGCTAGCACTTCCTTCTCATCTATTGATTTTTCCTTGAGTTCTTCTACAAGCACTTGTTTGCTAAGGTGGGCGAAGCTGGTGGATGCCATCTTGCTTAGTGCGTCTGCTTTTTTGTTCTCTCCTTTGGGTACTTGTTTGATAGAGAATTCCTTGAAAGTGTTGGTAAGGGCTTTGACCTTTTCCAAGTATTTGATCATGACTGGCTCCTTTGCTATGTAAGTTCCATTCACTTGATTAGCCACAAGCCGTGAATCCACATTTGCTTGAAGATTTTTTACACCCATTTGTTCTGCTATCCAGAGGCCGGCTATCAAAGCGTCATATTCTGCTTCATTGTTGGTAGCGTCGAACCTAAACCTTAGAGCATATGTGAATTCTATTCCTTCCGGATTTGTAATTATTAGGCCAGCTCCGGAACCATCTATGCATGATGATCCGTCCGTAAATAGTATCCATGGATCCGGAAGTGCTTTTTTGTCCTCCATGGGTGTATCCTAAGGGTCATCTTCCGGATGCTCCACAATAAAATCCGCTAGAATTTGTCCTTTGGCTGATGTTCTTGGTCTATAATGAATGTCGTGTTCTTCTAACTTAAAACTCCATTTGATCAGTCTTCCTGTAACTTTCGAATTAGATAGTATATGCTTTATTGGTTGGTCCGTGATCACAATGATTGTGTGTGCCTGGAAATATCTTTTCAGCCGCTTGCTAGCACTTACTAGGGCAAGTATCATCTTTTCCATCGGAGTGTAATTGATTTTCGGGCCCTGTAATGCACGACTGACGAAGTAGATGGGCATTTGTTTCCCGTTCCTTTTCGTTATTAGGACTGCACTGATGACAGGTAGACGATTAATTCTTCTTTCTCTTTTGGTGCGGTTAACATAGGTAATTCCGCTATCAATTTTTTCATTTGTTTGAATGCCGTCTCCGCTTCCGCAGTCCATTGGAAGTCACTTTTCTTTGTGCATTTCTTTAGAGTTTTGAAGAATGGCAATGATTTTTTGGATGATTTAGACAAAAATCTGTTGAGGCTTGCCAGCTTCCCATTTAGCTTTTGCACGTCCTTCAAACACTTTAGGGACGGCAAACTGAGAATCGCTTCTACCTTGTCCGGATATACTTTTAATCTGCCAGCATTCACTTTGTACCCCAGAAACGTGCCTTCTATCATCCCAAAGGTTTATTTTTTGGGATTTAACTTCATGTTTATCTCCCTGAGGGTTTTGAAAGTTTCCTCAATGTCTCTGATTACTTCTTGCTCCGTGTAGCTTTTAATGACTAATTCGTCCACATACACTTCTAAGTTCTGGCCGATTTGTTTTTAGAAAGCTTTATCCACCAGACGTTGATAAGTTGCTCTAGCATTTTTTAATCCGAACGGCATTTTTGAGCAACAGAATATTCCTTGGCTTGTGATGAATGTTGTCTTTTCCTCATCCTCTTTTGCCATTTTTATTTGATGATATCCTTTGTACGCATCCAGGAAACATTTAAAAGGGTACCCACAGAGGGATTCTACCTTCCAGTCTATTTACGGTAGCGGATAACCATCTTTGGGGCATGCTTTGTTTAAGTCCTTGAAATCCACACACATTCTCTAGCTGCCGTCATGATTTTTTACCATTACTAGGTTCGACAGCCAACTGTGATAATGGACTTCTTTCATGATGCCAGCGTCCACCAGCTTTTCCACTTCTTCGTAGATTGCTTTGTTTCTCTCAGGTGCGTGCCCCCTTTTCTTTTGTCTAACGGGTAGACATCCTTCGCGAATATTTAGCCTGTGCTCCGCTATGTGTCGCGGAACTCCAGTCATATCCGCTGGCTTCCAGGCGAATATATCAAGGTTACGCCTTAGCAGACCGCACTTCTTCTGTTAAGGTAGAACCTATTGCTATAGTTTGTTCCGGATATTCTGGGTGAATTGCTACCTTAATCTTTTCCTTTGTGACTTGGTTGATTACGGGTTGCTGCACACCTGGTCCTGAAACCATCGTGCATTCTAATGGGATGATCCTGCTGCTCCGTAATGTGATCGTTCCACCTGTCACTGGGAATTTTAGCATTCCGTGGGCTGTAGACGGGACTGCCTTGATTCTCCTTACTCCTGGTCTTCCTATGATTCCGTTGTATGGGGATGGTGACCTTACAACCATGAAATTCATCCATGCGGACGTTGAATGTTCCTCGTCGCCTATTTTCACAAGTAGCGATATTTGCCCTAGCGGCCATATTATCTCTCCACTAAATCCAACCAGCGATGTGGTTGCGGGAACCATCTGGCATCTGACCTCTGGGCGGAATCTATTGAAGCAATGTTCATACATGATTTCTAAAGAGGAGCCTCCGTCCACATACATGCGGTGAACAAAATGTCCTCTCATTTCAGCCTCAATAATCATGGGACCCTCCGTCCTATACTCCTCCCCTAAGGGTGGAAAAGAGATTACTGACTCTAGAGAGAAAGTTTGGGTAATCCTTTGTTTGGCTACCCTCTGCCATGGTTGTACCATCAGTATTACCAGCGGTTTTTCCTTTCCTAAGGTTTCCCCCTTTTTTGTTGCCTTTGCCTGGTCTTTTCCATTGCTTTGCTTCAATTCTTTGATTAAATGTGACAGATTTCCTGCTTTAAGAATTTTCTCAATTTGCCTCTTTAGGTGCATACATTCATCAGTGGTATGCCCTACTTACCCATAAAACTCAGAGAATTTGCTAGCGTTTCTTTTTTCTACTAGGGTTGTCATTGGCGGAGGAGGCTTGAACTTTCCTTTGTCCAAAGCCAGAATTTCTTTTGGTGTTTTGTGAGGAGGGTGAACCTGTCCTGTTTTCGCTCCGACCTTTGTTTGTTCCGGAAGCCTCCCTTCTTGAAGTTTTGCTTCTGTCCAGCTTCTTGCTATTTCGATGACGAGAATGACTTCTTCTGTTTACGAATAGAGGTCGCCACCTCTCCTCTGAGGAATGTTGTAGTTACCCTCATCATTTCGTCTATTGACTTTGGGATTTTATCATGTAGTCGTTTGATTAGCTTGGGGTTGGTAATTCCGTGCATAAATCCGAAGATTTTCATACATTCCTGAGCTCCCTTCACGTCCCTGCATTCGAGCTTGTACCTCCGCACGAATTCTTCTGTGGATTCCCCATCTCTCTGCTTGATGTTGTGAATTTCAACCGGATCTTTGATGCATTTTTTCTGCTGGAGGTAGTTCTCTAGGAATGCTTTCTTTAAGTCATCATAACTATCAATGGATTCCTGGGGAAGGTCATCAAACCACACTCTTGCGTTTCCAGTAAGTGTGGAATTGAACATATGACACCATGTTGGCATTGCCCAGCGTTCCGTCTTAGCGGCCGCCTGGAAGATTTTTAAGTGATCTTCTGGGTCTTCACTTCCGTCGTATGTCTTGATGTGACTAGGCATTCGGGTTTTTGGAAAGTCAAAGTAACGGATCCGAGGAGTGAAAGGATCTGTTTCTTCACATACCCATGGTTGGGACAGATCGTCCTCAATACTCGACTTTTGCCTCTTTGGCTTTGACTTCCAATGTCCTCCTGTGCTACCTTCACTTTCTGACAGTGCTTCCATCCTTCGTGAGGATGCTCTTTTGTTATGATGTTTTTCAGAAGCAAATTCTGTTTCTCTTGAACGAGAACTCTGGTAACAGCTTTCGGTGTCTTTGCGGCTACTGTGGTATGACCGACGCCTTGAATCGTTCGAGTATGCGGATATACTCTTCCCCTTGTCTCCGAGCCTGTGGAATACACCCTTCTCCAGCCTTTTGAACACCGTTTTTCTTTCCGGACCTTTTTTCCTTGGTGACTCAGAATGGTCGCGCCTTGGCTCAGGGCTTCCGGACATGCTGCGGACATGTCTAGATCCGAGCCTTTTCTTGAGGTCCCTCCTTCTGCTCGGTGTTCCTGACTCGGAGTGTTGTGAGGCCTCCTCGAAGTTAAGACGAGCTTTTACGGCCTTGAGCTTTTCTTGCTGCACCTTCTCTTGGTGCAATTTCTCGGCTATGATTGGTAAAAGCTGATGGTAGTTCTGTCGCAGTACTCTCGTAAGGCTGCATCGGAAGCAGGCCTGTCCAAGTCCTGCGAAACTTGCTCCTTCCCTAGCGTATTCCTCACGACGGACGTGGGTTGGCTGAGGGGAGTTTGCTCGTTAGTGCTCATGGTGAGTATTTTAGGAAACACGGTTGTATTCGCGGTTCCACGGATGGCGCCAACTTGTTAGTACAAAATGTGTGGTGGGGTGTGAAATGGATCAGGGACGCTTACTGGGCTTGGCCGATAAGCTGTTGATGGACCAGATCTTGTACTAGAGCAAGTAAAGGTGGTGTTTTCCTGTACAAAAGATAGAAAACCGTTAGCCTTATCGTGGGGACGGACCCCACGATTGGACTCCGGAGTAAGAGTAAGTACTCATGTTGTCAGAGAATATATGTGTGTTAAAAAGTGTCAGAAATTATGTACCTTGTGGTGTGTCAGATGACTCCTTATAAGGGAGCTTAGTACCAGGGTTTCCTAGTATTTCGCTTGTAGCTGTAATGGCCAGAGTGGGACCCTTGTCGGGCAAGGGTCCATGGTAATCGTGACTGCGGACACGGATTCCCCTCCGCAGACGCTGGTCATTCTGCGGATGGTCTACGGAAGCGGCCTATACCGATCCGTGTCCATCTTGCTATACCCGGGTCGTGCCAGTGTAGTCCTGGGCTTAATCTCGGCCCGTTATACTTATTATTTATTTTGATTGGGTTAGGGCCCAAATATGACGGTACAACCCAGGCCAGGCCCAAAGGCCTGATATACCCATTATACATCACCAAGAATAAAATTGGATCGTCTTTATTTGATTACAAGATAAAGTCAATATTTGACCTTCAATGTTGATTTGAAAATGGGAAACTAAAGCCATCAGATCATCAGATGCCTTGTTGGAACATCAACAAAATTGACCCAATCCATTTTTTATGCCTTTTGTGAATATTATAAGAAGTTGGACAAATATATCAATGGAAATACCAGGTCTGCAAAATGAGCTAAATTGTAGTTTTCGTTTGAACAAGTTCATTTTGACCAAATCCTTTTTCACTGATAGTGTGCACTCCCCTTCTCACAAAGATCCATGACGTGAGTACCAGTAAAAACAAAGTCAACTAAGGGACTACAGATACCAAACTTCAATAAGCTGTTCCAGAACCTAACTGATATACTTAGTCGGGTTGTTGGTCCTAAGTTAACGTTTCTTTATCCGGTCTAGTCAGGTCCAAACCAGATCTTTCTCCTTTTTAACTTATATGGAACAACAGCACGTATAAAACTAACCCTGAGTTACTAATCCAAATCAAATGTCACAAACACCGAAACTCAAACATACACATAGATATAGACTAAAAAAAATTCAACCAAACTCCAAAGTGCACAAAAGAACTTCTTTCCTTAACACAGTTTTAATACATCCAATGGAAACAAAAAAATTGAAAAAATAATATATTATATGTAACAGTCGAGGCAGTTTTCACTACTATGAAAACATGTTTCTTGAGTTCTTTGAAAATTTGTTGTCGTCGTCGTAGAGTGGTGAGTAGCTTACACCACAGAGCATATTATAGGACAAAAATATAGAATTTGCAGAAGTTATATGGTATCATCTTCAACTAGATATGAATCAAACATCCCTTTCTATCTCCTCAAGCTCTCCACAATGTAGTCAGCGTACAGATCCCTTCAAGTTTAAAAAGATATAACAGGGTCAATCTAACAGTATCTTATCATCAGAGACACAACATAAAAAACCCTTCGCCATCAGAATAGCATCTTAAATTGAATCATTTTAAGGTTTATGTTGACGACCGTATACGTATATAACACAACCACACACACACACATAAAAAAAGATAGATATCATGACAAGATTTACGCAGATTTACAGATGGTGTTATAAAATAAATACAAATTTTAAACATTTTTAATCAAACAATATGAAGAATCTTTGTGGCCAAAGTCGAAGTAATTATTACTTCAGGATAAAAACGTGATTTGAACTGAATTTAACAAAAACTGATAACGGAATTGGTATATAGTTTACAGATAATTTAGGACACCCATACAAGAAAAAAACTGTATATATTTTGAAATGGATCACGGGTGATGGATGAGATATTCGTTTTCACTATCTATGTTCTTATTCTTGGATCCGTTTTATGTAGCATGAGAAGCTTAATGAAAATACCATACTGGGTCCCATCCAGAAATGGAGAGTAGATACTGTGAAAGGAAATTAAATCAGTAGCTTTAAGACTGTACTTACATGGAATTTTTGACCACCTCAATTGCCTCAGCAGCTGGCAAGAAATCATTCACAGCAACCTCCTTGTTCTCGTTCTTCTTGTCTAATTAGTTGTCAAAATAAACAAGGACGTGGTTACTAACAGTGTCAAGATGACTAACGAATACAAATTCAGATATCACATATAAAAAAGCTTACAGTCTTCAAAGAAGCGACGGATCTCTGCCAAGCGATGTGGTGGGAGTTCCTTGATGTCATTGTAGTGTCTATACTCGGGATCATCAGCACAGACTGCAATTATCTTATCATCTTTCTCTCCCTGATGGTATCAATCAATATCAGTTATATGTCAAAGAAAAGTACAAAAAACCTGTGATTCTGGCAATATGGGCGGCTTGAGTTATGGGTCAAACAAGTTCCAAGTCAAAGTGGGTAATGTTTAGAGCAGGTGAAGATGGGTTGGGCCGATCCGTATAAACTTTTTCTATCTAATACAAAATTTATAAATAACTAATGTTTTAAATTTCATAATTTGGTATGTTATAAGCATTTTAGTCTGTAGATACACTTTGGGGTGACTTTTAACCCGTTCAACCTGTTTTCAGTTTTGCTAACATGTAAGTGCTCCTTTGACCCGTTTGAGGCAATGTATGACCCATATTGACAAGTTTACCCATATATTAGTCTAAAATGGAACCTACTTATTGAAAAATATAAAGTACCTGATCAATCATGGGCATGACTCCAATTGCCTTTGCACGAAGAAAACAACCTGGCAGGATTGGTTCCTGCAAGTATTTTCAAACACCACAATAGATCAGTAACATTTCCAGTTCATATAAAAACTACTCTTTTAACACAACACACTAGTGACAATGTTCATTATCTGTAAACTCAAAGCACTAGCTTAAGTGGCATACCTGCATGATAACCAAGACATCAAGTGGGTCATTGTCCTCACAGAGAGTACGAGGGACAAAGCCATAGTTGTGAGGGTACACGACTGAGGAATATAGGACACGGTCCACCTGATGAAAGCAAATTTAAGAAAATTAGCCAAATCAATAGAATCTGGCTCGTTACACCAATTTTTTATCATCCACATATATACCTTGATAAGTCCTGTTTTTTTGTCAAGCTCATACTTCACCTTGCTCCCCTTGCTAATTTCGATCACCTGCAAGAAAGAGAGATTTTTAATCAATCCTTCGTATATTTATCCACGCAATCCCATATGCAAGAATTTCAGCTAACTAGACTTTGCTTTATATTAATTCCACATACACAGTTGAAGATTGTTGGTGCTCCTGGGCCTGCATTAAATGATTTAAAACATCAGATGCTTGAATATTTACTATCATTAGACAGGACAACTAAGTTAACAAATTCAATAAGTTAATTAGATGAATTACCGATCTCAAGATCATGCCAAGGGTGGGAAGCAGCTGATCTTCTCTTCATGGATGAAAGAATTCTTTCGTTAAGAGGAGCATGAGAATGATGGTAAGAGTCAGCAGGTTTGTTTGGCGTCTCAATTGGTGGAGTCATTGTTGCAATCTGCACATGAAGTCATATACTCAGAAAAACCACGCTTGTAATATTGATATCTTCTAAATGTTATTAACTACATTCGCACTGAACTAGCAAATGTAAAGCATAAGTGCATAACAATGATAAACATGCTAGTTTATAATCTTGTATTATCATTATGACTGTTGCATAATATTCTAGAGTTTATTGTTATATAAGCACACACGTCAACAAATAAGTCACTCAGTGAGGTATACACCTGTATCCTTTTATTTATACGCAGGATCTTTAACACTTAACTTGCAAACTACAAAGCGTCGTTGTTGCTTCAAATGGAAAAACTGAACAAGGGACTTGCTCATAAAACAAAATATCCCAAGTGTAGGTATGCGATTAAGTTCAGAAACATGACAATATAAAAAAATGAAAATAAATACTAATTATTATTTCAGCATGTTGTTGACAGTGGAGTTTGATAAAAGGACAAAATGTTTCTCAATCACATTGAAGGTCAGAATAACAAACAAGAAGTTAACAAAGAATATATAACTTTACTATAATTTGCTGTCAGCTGTACATTATCCAAGTGTCTCATAAGTTTATAATAGATAAAAATACAAGAAACAAGTGAAAAAGACTACAAAGTCCCAAGTGAAAAATGGCAACACTTCTGATCCTTTTGGTGATATTTATGTATTTAAGTATTTTAGCGAGTGGAATTGTTAACTATGAAAATCCATGATATCTTTTGAACGTAAAATTGGTATTATATGTGGTATTATTATATTTGTGCATTATATATAATTTTCAAGTATTTTTTTCATAAAAAATGTCCGCGTACGTGATGCGCGCGCTTTCGCCTCGGCGCCTCGCGCCTTGGCTTTTTGACCCTTATCGCCTCGGTGTGCATCGCGCTTTTTAAAACCCAGCATGTAGATCAAGTTGTGCAGGCATCACATGTCAATTACAAATAGCACATACCATTTCACTTATAAAAATCACAATGACAGTGACATGCTATTTCCAAAAATGTTTGCATATAAGATCCATAATACTGATTTCCTAATATTGCGTTTCAGACATTCATGGATCGAAGGAGCAGAATCACAGGTTTTAAACCACAAATTTCATCATTTTCGTAAACCAACGAGAACACCTAAAACAATCCAGATCTCATGAAATCAAAATAAAAAACTAGGAACAGAAAAGCTAAAACACGAAGCTAAAAAACAAAAAGAACACAAACAGCATACAGTATTAAGCATACACCTCTGTATATTCTCGAAGTATATAGCCTAAAAAGCAGCTTAACAAAAGGCATGAAAGTGACGTTTATGTTGCATTTTACCTCATTCAGAGCTAAATTTTTCTTCATATATAATTCCCACATCATATTAAACCTCTCATAAAAACACCTATATATAACACCGTAAAAAAAACCCAAAAACATTTACAGTGATGTACATTTTACGATGCGCTTGAACATGCATCTCCTACGATACATTGCCTAATACGGACCTCTAGCAGCAAAACGATAAAACAGCACATGTTTTACATAACAACACCAAAAAATCTCATAACCCTCGAAAACAACACTTCACACCATCTAACACGAAATAAAATCTCCATAAACACACACATACGCGCATTAACCTCCAAATACACAAAAACTTCACATCCGAACACAAACATCTTCCATCACAACCTCCTAATCAGCAATTCAAACCTTACAACACAAATTACTAACATCTCTATAAACACCTAAACAGCATCAAATCATCTTCGACAAACGCAACATTTCACATAAAACTCCAACAACTCAAACCGTATATTATCTCTCTCACACACACTACCATTTCACATTATACCGCGAAAAAGAACATAACAATTAGTATCTCTAAAAACTCAACAACACTATAAACGCGCACATTAAACCTCCAAAAACACTATACTATCATTTCTAAACCTGAAGAATCACGCTATTTTTCGAGTCATTCGCTACGTTTTCTGCCTAAACTGAGTCGACTCGTAACTCGTACGAGTCAAACATTTCACATTATAACTTCAACAACTCAAACAATACAACACTAATTACTATACAAAAACCACAATATAAACAAATTAAACTTGAATAAAGTATAACACATACCTGATGAAGAAGTGATCTGTAAAAGCTGATGATGAAAAAACTCACAAACAGATCTACCTATTTATACAAAAACAAAAACATCACAATCAGTTAGCGTAACTAACAAGCTGACAATATTCACACGCAATATGAGTGATTTCTAGAGAGAGAAACAATATACTTTTCTAGAGAGAGAAAGTTAAAGGGAAGCGGTGTTCTTGATGTGTTTATTGTTCCCGCTACCTTTCACAATTTAAAGCAAAGTGAAATGAAGGTGTGAAGTTAACGCGTTGTTTGTGTGGGAGATGAGTGTACAAGTGGTGAAGCGGGGTGTACAAGTGGGTATGGGGGTTTGGTGTGGAGAGAGTGGTTTTGGGTGTGGAGTTAAGAGGAATGTGCCAAATGGAATAATGGAATTTAATGGAGATACTTTTTTTGGGGGGGATGGAATTGGATACGTGTGACAGGGTGGAGTTTGGGTGTGGGGTCTACTGGGTGTTTAATTAGGAGGTGATTAGTTTAATCGTTTTGCTTATGTGGATGGATTTGCATGATGACGTGTAAATTGAATTAGATAATTGCTTTTTCTGAGTTTGATAAAAAAACAACAGTGCAAGGCTGGTATCCCTCGCTATTGATTAATTATCTCAAGAAACATGTAATCATAATATGAACGATCAATAAAATAAAGCATAATATTAAAACTTACTTGATGTCTCTCTTCTTAGTGATGATTTAATGTTTGTGTGAGGTGAATAATCCTTTATTTATAAGAGAGGATAAACATAGATCAACTCAGGTTATTATTATAAAATCATTACCATAATACATTACCTAGATATTATTATATAAGGAAATTGGATCTCCCTTCAAGATACAATATAGGGTTTCATTATGATAACTAAATATTATTTAATTACTCTTAATATTACCGATATAAATCAACAATCAACAATATATAATGTACAAATATACTAATGATTTTAAGCAAGGTGTCAAAGCATCGAAGATTTCTACTGGGATCGTTTTTTTTTTGTTTCTTTTGTAGAGCGAGATCGTTAAGATCGAATCGAGATCGTAAGATTCTACCAATTTATCTGTTCTTAAGCAACGGATATTAAACGTCAGTGAAATACTCATTTTTATTTCTACTCTTCATCAAATATTTATTTATATAATTTCCTCTAGGAAATGTCAAAGTTAAATTTAAAATCTCAAAGTAAAAGCTATAAAACACAAAAAAGTATGTTTCAATCGTCACATTCACGATTTAGCGGAATAAAATTACATAACATGCGTAATAAACGCCTCAAAACAAATTACTTCACTAGTATCACTACAATTAAGTATCTAAATTAAAACTTAAAAGGTTAATAGTTAAAACTATGAAAAGGTAAAAGAAAAAACAACAATTACTGTAAGTTATTCTTTGCTTTATGGGAACTAGAACATGAGAAGCAAGAACCCTAATTTGTTTCATGTAATTTCAATTTGGATTAAAAGTTGATATTTAGGTTTATTGATTAGATAAATCTAGGAATGAACGTCAATACTTGTTTCTGAGATTGAGCGGGATCATATTGTTCTTTTGTTGGGCCTAAAAAAAATAGTGCTAGTAAGTTTTGTAAGTCAATAATGTTAGTTACTTGGTAATTTGGTAAAACTTACGTTATCGACACGCGATCCTACGATCTAGCCTAATCGCGAAGGTAGTTTACGATACCTTTCTTGCGATCTACCTCTGATGCGGATCTACCACCGATCTACACGATTTTTATCATGTGGACACGTAAGAACGCTACGTTCTTACGTTGTAAACTCGCGTGTTTGACAGCCTTGATTTAAAGAGTTGATGATCATCAAAAACAAGGGCGTCAAAAAATAAATAACAAATATGGGATTATCCTAACCACTCATTTTTTCATCATCCACTTTTCTACCTTTTTCTTTAAAATACTCAAATATCTAGCAATCGATAAATCGTTAAACGAAAAAATATTCACCATCGCGACGACGTATTTTTTTTTTCTTTCTTATAGAGGGCGCAATTATATATACCTTTCGCGAACTTTATTCGTAATTTTTTTTTTCAATCACGTCAGAAAAAAATCTCATGGGATTTTTTTGAAATAACATGAGATTGTTGATACAAATCTCATGTGATTTTTCAGACCGTGATGAAAAAAAACGGAAAAAAAATTTGTCGAAGTATCGCAACGATTATTTTTTTAGCTTTCTATAGAGGGCACTTTATAATATATTTACGAAGAGAACCTCTTTTTGCGATTTTTTTTCATCAACGTCTTGAAAAATCACATGAGATTTGTATCACAAATCACATGTGATTTTATTGAAAATTCAAATGAGATTGTGATCAAATTATGTGATTTTTCAGACTTATGAGATTTTTCGTCTGAACTCTTTTTTCGAATTATTCTTTTTTAATCACGTCTTAAAAAATCACATGAAATTTTATCACAATCACATGTGATTTTTGTGATATCACATGAGGATTGTATACAAATCTCATTGTTGATTTTTCAGGGACGTGATTGAAAAAAATCAGGAAATAAGTTCTGAAAGTATCAAACGATATTTTTTTTATCTTTCTATAGGGGGCACTTCTATATACTTTCGACGATTTTTTTTTTCGAAAAAAAAAAATTTCAATCACGTCTGAAAAATCATATCATGAGATTTGTATCTCATATCTCATGTGATTTCTAAAAAATCCATGAGATTTTTTCTAACGTGTGATTGAAAAAAAAAATTCCGAAAAAAGTTCGTCGAAAGTATAATAGAAAGTGCCCCCTCTATGAAAGACGGATTTTAATTCTCGTCAGCGATGGTATGTTATCGTTTTGCGTCAAAGATTAACGGTTTATGAGATTATATTAATTTTATAATTAACGGTGAAAGTGGGTTTTGTTAATTAAAATTAAATTAAGAATTAATCTAAAACCATTAGATGAAACTAAAATTGATGGGATAATGAAGAAGCGGGTCTTGTTTCTCTTTTTTTTACCATGTTCTTTATGGAACTTTTTCATGTGGTGAGGGCGGAATTTTTAAATAGGTGGGTTAAGATCAATACATTAGACTTCATTTTACTTGGCAAAGATCAAATGAAATCAATTCACTAAACCATATATTTTTTTATAAAAAATAAAAACAAACCAACTTTCTATTCTTTTTAAAAATAAATATCTTACAAACAGGTTTATATAATCGTCTCAACGACTCAAAATATTCACCATCGCGGTCGAGTATTTTTTTATCTTTCAGTAGGACGGGTGTCACGATATATTTCGAGAAACTTTTTTCGTTCTTTTTTTTTTCAGTTCTCGAAGATTAAGAAATTTCTTATATGAAGTTCGGTTATAACGAATAATATATGATTGTTTACGGTATCATTTAGGATTCATAATATCATATTGATTTCATAAATATCTTATATTGATTGTGATTCCGACAGAACTTTTTTTGTCAATTTGTTTCATTCCACGAAATGCGAAAATCATTTTTGATTCGTTTCATGACGCCAATCATTTTTGTATTCGTATACACGAACACATAATGATTTCATTAAAAACATGTAATCATAATATGAATGATCAATAAAATAAAACATATCATTAAAACTTACTTGATGTTTCTCTTCTTAGTGATGATTTAATGTTTGTGTGATGTGAATAATCCTCTATTATATAAAGAAATTGGATCTCCCATCAAGATACAATATAGGGTTTCATTATGATAACTAAATATTATTTAATTACTCTTAATATTACCGATATAAATCAACAATATATAATGTACAAATATACTAATGATTTTAAATAGGTTATGCCACAATTATAAAGAAATATCCAATATCGAAATAAGATGGGAGTATTTGCTAACACTCACTCCCTTTCACTTTTCACCCGTAGTTGTCACATTCTCCTTACCTTTCATTAAAATACTCAAATTTCTATCTATTTTTTGTAATGAATAATTAAATTGAGACATCAAAAACAAAACGTGAACTATTAATATCGAATGAAGGGAGTACACGGGGGAGAAATGAAAAACAGTTTTTTACATTTTCAATTAGAAGGAAAAAAATTAAAAAGAGATGCATTTATTTTGTAAATGTATTGAAAATATGCGATTTATGTTATTTCTCATTTTTTTTATTTTAATTTCTTATTTGATCCTAACTTTATATTAAAAATTTTGTATTTATCTAAATTTCTCACGCGATTCACAATTTACATATGGCTCAATTAAAATTAATACACAACTTTTTTTGTTGTTCAAAAATAAAATGTTATTTTCGTTTTCGTGCTAAACTGAAATAGGTGTCACTATTCATAGGTACATATCAGTTATACATAATAATGTCGTTTTCGTTACATATTTGGAAGATAACTAAACGGATCAACATTTTTAGCCGAGTTGAAAACATATTTGGAGTTATTTATTTCATATATTTCTCTAATGTGAGTAACTTATTGATCATATCAGTTATACATAATAGTAATAATGTTGCTTTCTAATATTATTATGTCCCAACAGACCCTATAAATTAAATTTAATACAAAATAAATATTACAGTACGGTGACGGAAGGCCTAAGGTACGTGCGGTGCAGTTGTCACAACTTAAAGGAACGGTCTTTTATATACTACAATAATAAATACTATTTAAAAATATTAATTATTTAATAAGTAGTTTGTTACGTCCGAATCAAATATATTTTAGATTTGAAACAATTAAAAATTGAAGATATTTGTTGTGAATTCACGTTGATTCATTCACGACGTTGAGTATGTCTTTCTTTGACAAATCAACGTACCATGATTTGCGTTGACGTGAAATAGGTTTAGCTTATGAATGCATGGCCGGCTTTAGGTACAAAAATTAAGAAAATAAAATGTTCACTAATTTGAATAAGTAAATGAATAAACACAAGGTTTTTCATTCGCTCGCGGTGTTCATGGCTGGAAGTGGAAAGTCTCACGCCAACCTATAACTCGACCTTATAACGCGAGATGACATGGTGCTTTTGATAGTGGCGTCGAAATCATCGGTCCAATTAGTTATTGTTATTTATTTATTTATTTATGTTTTATCGGGTTACGTGTGAGTCATAGAGTATTTATAAGTTGAGTGATGAAAAGATGTTTTTGGTTTAATTTATAAGTTTCGAGTTAAAAAAATGCCGAAATGACAACCTTTTTCTAATAATGCGAGTAAGGCTGTAAATAAACTAAACGTTCAGTGAACATTTTATGAACCATTCGGTTAAAAGTTCGTTTATTTTTTTTCATTTAATTAAATGAACGAACATGAACACAAGCCTCGTTTATTAATTTACGTTCGTGAACGTCCGGTTATATGTTCGTTTATGTCCAAATTTCGTATATTTTTATAAGATACTCTTCGTGAAATACGCAAACTTAGACAAAAAAAAATTATAATAATTCTAGATATTTTGTGTTTGTTTTTTTATGTTTATTTATTTATGTTTGTTTATGGTCGTTTAACACCTTAATGAACGAATATAAAAGAGCATGAAATACAATTTTATTTTCTTAACGAACAAACAAGAACCAGAAATCTCATCAGGTTTAAATGTTCATGTGCGTGCATTTGTCCGCATAAACTTAAACGAACAACATTAACAAGTCTCTGTTTGTGTTTATTCGATTTGTTTACAACCCTAAATGCGAGATAGATAACTACAAGGCACCTGCTGCTCTGTAAAAGATTGAATCTTTAATTTAAAGTAACTAGCGTAACCTAGATATTAGCAGATATCTTGTCTAGAAGTTATGAATGAACGACAAAAATTAAAAATAGTGACTTATATCCTAAGATTCTCACTAATTTGTTTATTTCTCAACTAAGGAATAGCATATTAGGCGAAACAACATTATAGACCGAACATTGAGATTGATATCTTTTGTAGTTTTATGCCTTGGAACATGTTGCTTAAAAGAGCATCATTGTATTAAACCAAAGTATCACCGACAAAAACTCTACATATTTGGAAAATTGATTTTGTCAACCACATGGAGTGGCCTAATTTCAAGAATATTCGGTTGTACCATTATAGAAAAAAGAAGACCATGACTTGTCACCCTTTAACCTCTAGCTTCGAAGAGGTAGACACTTTAGCCATACCCCATGTCTAAAACCTTGCCAATAAAGCATTGTTTATGATTGTTTGTGAAGAAATATATTGGTCTAATTTATATCTTGAGAACCCGTAAAATTTGTAAAATTTATAAAATTTATAAAATACGTAAATAAGTTCAAACTTACAATATAAGAGAATAGTAGAATAATAATTGTTTTGTTGTAAAATGTTGATAATCGACAATGTTGACTGACTCACTTGTTCTGTTTAACAAATAACATGTGATGTATAATGTTAAGAGAAACCCAACGGTGTGTGTAGGTAGTTTGTCCGCTTTAGAGAACGCGGTCATTTTTCTTAAAAATATTCTCGGTCGGAGCTAGTTAAACTACATACATAAAAATTATACCAAAAATCATTTCATGTGAGTTTAAACTAGAGCAACTTTAACCCCACTACTCTGCTACACGTTAGAAGTTTGTTTGATGCTTCTATCTTGGTATATTGGAGTTTTGATTAAGAATGGCAACACTATATTCAAATAAGTTCGATCTATTTTTTTTCGTCCCGAAAATATAAGTCAATGTTGATTTGTAGTACTGAATTGGATACATATTATTGATTTCTTCTTAGTTGGAGACTTGAGCATTAATTTGGAAATTACTAATTCAAAGATGATACAATTCAATATGATATATAGTGTAGAAACTAGAAGGGGGGTTGAATAGTTTTACCGGTTAATTAGCGTTTTAAAAGTTTGCTTATGAAATAGTTTGA
>BQNB010071350.1:11557-32796 GCA_026074375.1 Tanacetum coccineum | reverse complement strand
ATATTATAAAAATAAAGTAATAATGTTGTTTTATTATTTTCGTCTTTTTATTGGGCTAATGGGGTTAAATATAAAATCTTGCCATCTTAGTATGGCCACTTTGATCGTTTAATCTTGACACTTAACGTTTATTAAAAGTCACCTTTTGTCCTTTAGTCGAATCGTCACAAAATAAGTTTTCTATAATATTTTCTAAGTGTGATTCATTTTTTTATTAATTCCTACATGACCCGTTCGTTTGTAAAAGGTTCCCAAGGTTCTCAAACCTTAATTTCAACACTTTCCATAATTTCCCAAAGTTCCGAAAAAATGCCAAAAATCTACATTTACGAGTCGTGCATCCGAACATGACCATATTTGACCATCTTAACCATCTTTCACTCCCGTGTGTATCCGTAAACCCATTTATCCGACTTAGAAGTTCAAGTTATTAAGTTTTCACCCATTGGGCCCAAAAGCCCAATGTTAGCCCAATAGCCTTTGTCAAGTCTTACATATTCATTTTCACTTACATTAAGTCCACTAATTGATCTATTCGTCATTGGGCCTTATGGCCCATTAAGAGTTTCAAAATTAGCCCGTTAATTTTAAAAACACTAGTATTTACACCTTATTGCACCGAAGCCAAAATATAAGCCCAAAACTTTATTATGAGCCCAAAACCAATACACAAGCCCAAAATAAATATGTAAGCCCAAAACTAATATATAAGCCTAATATAAGCCAAAACTATATAAGCCAAAACCCAAATATAAGCCGAAACCAAAATAATCCGTAAGCCCAATATAAGCCAAAACTATATAAGCCATAAGCCCAATATAAGCCGAAACTATATAAGCCAAAACAAATAAGCCACAAGCTCGAATAAGCCAAAACCAAATAAGCCAAAAATAATATAAATGGGAAAAGCCCAATACTCTTTTCCTTCTTTCTCTTTTTGTTGGGCCGAGACCAAGCAACAAGCCCAAAACAAATTAAGCCCTAACTAGCTTATTTTTAAGCTAAGTTTCAAAATAAGTCGAAATAAGCACTTGACCAAAAGTTATTTTACCACCACAACCATGACATTAAAATGAATACTTCCTTGTCCCTTTTCTTTGTACATAACGCAACAAACACCCCTTTAATCAACCCGTTTTGTTTTCAAGTTTTGATTTTTACGACGATCAACTTGTACAACTAACATTTTTACGACGATCAACTTGTACAACTAACATCCATATATTCAGAGAATATAACCAACACTCACGTTTGTCTTACGTAACAATATTCCCATATTGTTAATTGACAATGGACCAATTTAGAATAATAAAATTATTCAAGGATTAAACATGCAAATACATGATAACAATTATTATATCTATGAATAACAAATACCATGTATCTTTATTCATCAAAAAGTAAAAATTGTCTTACAATCCCAATTATCTAAATACAAATAAAAACATATATGCATGAGACTAATTAGCAAGTTGAAGTCTAATGTTTCTAACATTCTCAACTTTTTCCTTTGCAAGAAAACTAAATAGTCATCGGAGTAAACTTTTCGAATACTTATTTCAAATTCACAAATAGTGAAAGAATTGAATGATATGATGAGTGTCATATGTATATTTGCATACTATTGCAAGTATCATAGTATGGAAATGTGTCACTACCTTTTATGGGGTATTTGAAGTCATCAACATACCTATCTCAGACAGTCATCTTTGCAGTTTTTAAAATGTAAAGTATTCTCATTCTTTAATGTGTATTGCAACAATGCCCTTAGCTGAGCATATCTAGTTAGCAGATTTATCATAAATGATGAAATCCTACTTTAACTAGAATTGATTATTCTCTAGCATCATGTCTACACTAACAATACTATGCCTTATATAATTCGCTAACGTTTGTTTTAACAGTCATCTAAATCACTCTCAATTAGATACTGATGTTGTTTGCTCATCTTGCTCTTGTGCAAAAGTAACAACCAGACTCATTGACAATATAAGATATACATGATGAATCCTTATTTAAAACACCAGGTTTTCATCCATGTATTAATTATCTCAAGTGAAATATATAATTTAAGACTTACCTCAATGATATATTGCATTGTGTTGGACTTAATCACCGCATATGTTTATTTCAATAAACATTTATTCTCAAGTGAAGTTTCATTCCAACCTCAAGGATTAACATCTAGCTTAGATAGAATGATGCTTTCAATATGTTACACAATATATGAATTTAAGGAAAAACATAGTGCTTCTACTCGACATCAGGTATACTAGGAGTTATCTTAATTTAATTAAAAATCATATTGTAATTAAACTTAAGATCTCAGTTCCTAGATGCATGATTGATGTGCGTGTCGTGTAGGGTTAATTATTTATTATCAAGTTTTAAATTTATATTTAGCTGACAAACCTAAAGACCACACTCTAACGGGCAGTGTACCCGATCAAGATGTAGCTTCACGGTAAGTAGGGTGTCAAACACTAAGAGCGAAAGTTAACCTAATATTCTATCAGTATTTTATTCTATCTAGATTAGTCTAATTACTTGTTAAACCTATGCTATACCATATTTTATATTCATGAAAACATGTATGACAATTAGTTATCTTTATATAATTAATGCATGTAGAAAGAAAGATTTAATCATAGTCAATTGCTTGAGTAAGATTAAAACTCTTATCATTAGTCAAGCATTAATATGTATACAATCATGTACTTGTGAGCCTTTCTTCAAAAGGAAACTCATTCTAACCTCATAATTTTACTGTTTGTGAAAAAAAGATCAATCAATCTCAATTACATTAATTGTCTTTAAGGACACATCTTTTCATTCATAGTTCTAGATATTTATATCGTTTAAGATGTGATAATTCATCTTATTAGTTAGCAGGTTTACTTAAGACATATACTTATAATCCTCAGCATTGATATTAAAATATCACTCTATTGATGAGGCATCCTTGCGGATTTATGAATGAGAGTTACATTATACTTTGGTTCGACATTTGACATTAGCAAGTGAATTCAGAAGGATATGTATTTTGTTCTTAAATATTTTCAAGATCTATAGATGTTCCCACTTACTTTTAGTAAGTAGAGATAATTCTCTAAATACAAAGTATTTAAGCAACAATAAATTGTTCTTAATTAGGAAACACAAAACACATTTTATAGTTCTCATCTCTAGCTTGTTAATAATATGTTTCATAAGATATTAACAAATTTTAGAAGTTTAATCAAGACATAATGGGATTTCACCCAATCCATAAATAGATATTATCTTAATAACCTTCTAGGTTGGAACTATATTGAGTGTATCCATGACACACGCAAATTTCTAACCTTGATAGATTTTGGAAGTAGACCAATTAAAGTTACAGAAATCAAACGATATGAATATAGTTTGTTTCAATCACATTAGACATAACATAATAATGTGGTATTTTATAAGTATTGAAATTGTGAGACTACATCAGAATTCCTTAGATAACTTAATTCTCTTTGGATCAAATACTTGTCAATTGGGTCGAGCCAAATTGCATACTAAGTATTATAAAACCAAGTATATGCTATAACGTATATTTCTTTGAATAGTTCAGAACTCTATGTCCTTGTGTTTACAAGAAAACAGAACATATCAAGTATACATTATTAGTCTTTGAATAATCCAAGGACTTCATGTTTATGTCCTAACAACAAAACATGACAAGTTTACTACATACTTTATGTTATGAGTCATTAATTAATTCTAGGACTTTATAATTATGTCTTAACAAGCAAACATAATTATACTAACTAAAGTAATTATGAACGCAAACTCTTGAGTTCAAAAGTAATTTCAAGTTAATTTAATACTTAATTACTTATGTTATATAAATTAACCATAATTTTATTGACTAAAAACATTTTAGTCTTAGTTGAAGTAGCTTAATATTATATCTTGACATTTAAATGTAATAGGGCAACAAACATCTTGTGTGTTTAAGTCCTAGTAGATTTATTAGCTTTCTTACCTTGGGGTCAAGAGAAACCAATAATCATATTGTTATATGTTGTTCCTTGCACACACTTAAGATTTCTCCCACTTGTGTACGGTACAACATTATTTAAAACTATACATTAAGCGTTTGATTGTATAAACAATATGATAGAGTCATAGGATATTACAAGTAGATTTCAAACCATAACGTTTAATAAGGAATTGTGGATTATTATTCTATAGATTTTCGGAAAGCAACATTGGAAATGCAACGTGCTATCTATAAAATAAAATGCAATTTTCCTTAAAACTACGGTAGTTCATATTCGGAAAAAAATAAATTATTTCAAAGCAAGCTAGAAATAATATAGGCGACTGATGACATCAAATATTTAATACTTTTATATATCAAATTCCCGCGTTTATTGCCTCACTTTATACGATTTTTATATGAATTCGGTACTTAATTCATTTGTTTGACGAATTCAGGAAATTAGAGGCATTGGAACGGAAAAGATGCGAAAAACAGCAAAATGAAGAAAATACAACAAAAACCGCATTATGGAAGATATTATGGCGTAACGTCCCGCAGGAGTTACGCCGTAATCTATTATTAATTACGAAGATTTGGTGCTGACGAGGCATTGTGGCGTAACGTCCCACAGGAGTTACGCCGTAAAATATTTATTAAAGAAAATATTAATGCTGACTAAGGGTTACGGCGTAACGTGTCGAAGTAATTACGCCGTAACATATTTTAATACTAATTGAAGAAATGCTGCGTCAGAAGGTTTACGGCGTAACGTGGTGATGTCGTCTACGCGTAAGTTGAGTCTCACTAGGGTCGCTATTTGCACCAAATTCTTTTGCAAGTTTCATGACAATAATTATAGACAACATAGATGACGAGGGACCAAACTTGTACATGATCTAAAGTTCCTAAATACTATATAAATGATTCACATAATCATTCTTTTGATAATTCCATTCGCGGTGTTTTAGAGGCTAGTAAGAAAAGAAGTTGTACGGAGCCGGGGTATAGCGCAAAGCCTTCGGGGTTTGCCATGTCGTTCGACTAAGGGATCGAGAGCATTAATTTAGCACAGTTTGTAATCGTACTTCAATTTATTATGGTTAAATTAAATTTAATTATTATTTTGATATTGCAATTAATTGGGTGATTTTATAGTATTTACCCCCCATGTTTTATTATGTGTTCATTCATATTTATTTATTTTAATTATTTCTTGGATTATTATTTACTTTATTTTGAATCCTTGAACTCCCTGTTAGGTTGTTTTGATATGAGGTTGAGTATGTACAAAGGTTTGAGTGACCCACTTAACCCTTCTACACACGATTAATTACAGGAGACCAACATTTGTAGTTGTTCACCCTTTACCCATGAGGTTAGAACCCTTAGTATTAAATGCTTGGTTAGGAGTGCGAGCTAATAGGAGACCACATGTTAGATAAAATATATCTCATAATTAAATGGAAATCCTTATCATGTAAACTATGAATAGGTTGGTTAATTATCTTGCGAGTCATTTCCCATCGGTACACATAGGTTAGGTATGCATCTACAAAACTGGACCCTAAAGAATTTAGACCCCTTTTAATTGTTGTACATTAGGACATTTGCCACTAAGATCATTGAATGCGACTATCCTTCCTAGTTGTCTGTCACTATACCAATTCTCTTTTTGACAGCAAGGCTTACTACTAAAGCATCCTGCAATAATTCTACTAAAATTCCAAACTGCTTTCTTTAATGCTTTTTTAGGTAGAAAATAGTTTCGATTAGACAATTAGAGGCACAGACCGTTCTTTGGGTCGACACCTGTACTTACCAATCGCTACACTATACACCAAGGCTATCAAACTCGCAAGTTTACACGCAAGGTGTTAAGTCTTTACGCGTCCACCTGATAAAACGTGTAGGATCGCATCAGAGGTAGGATCGTAAGTAGGATCGTAAACTCGCGTGTAAGATCGTAGGATCGCGTTTCGATACGAGTTTACCAAATTACCAAGTTACTATTGACTTACATACTTACTAGCCCATTACTTTTTTTAGGCCTAAAAAAGAACAATACGAGTCTTCTGATCTCAGTAACAAGTATTGACGTTTTATTCCTATATTTTCTAATCAATACACCTTCATATCTACTTTCCTCAATTGAAATTACATGAAACAATTAGGGTTTCTTATTTCTCATGTTTTAGTTACCTTAAGCAAAAAATTTCTTAAAGGTAATTGTTGTTTTTTCTTTTATCTTTTCATAGTTAGAACTATTAACCTTTAAGTTTTAATTCAGATATCTTTAATTGTAGTGATACTAGTGAAGTACTTTGATTTGAGACCGTTTATTACGCTGTATGTTAGTGATTTTATTCTGCTGAATCGTGAATGTGCGATGAAAACTTGACTTTTTGTGTTTAACCTTTTACTTTGGTATTTGAATTTGAACTTTGACATTTTCAAGAGGATATTATATAAATTTATATTTGATGATGAGTAGAAATATAAATAGTTTGACTCGTTTATCCGTTGCTTACAGAACATGATAAATTGGTTGGATCTTACGATCTCAATCTGATATTACGATCTCGATCTTGCAAAGACAAAAACGATCCCAGGTGGGATCGCGATCCTGACAGCCTTGCTATACACGATAGGGTATACTGCTCTTTAGTGCGTAGGAATAGTCAAGGTAGTTAGGGTTTTATATATGTAAAACCTGACGTAGTTTTTATTAAAAGAAATTACTCATTAAGTTTTTGGCGCCGTTGCCGAGGAACGGTTTTTTTTGTTTTTTGATTGTTTGATTGATATATGTGTGTTTGTTTGTATGTGCTTGCCCTTCTGTTCTCCCTTTATTTCTGTGTGCTTGCAGGGAGGTTGTGTTACGGCATAATAAACTCTTTTGATTACGCCGTAAACTTGTTCTATTATCGACGTAACAAGTTTCATCAGGTTTACGGCATACACAACACACAACACACACAACACACACACACATACTCACACACTATATATATATATTTATATATATATATATATATATATATATATATATATATATATATATATTATAATTATATATATATATATAACTTAAAAATCTTTAAAAATTTGTTTCAAACCTTGTTCTTGCGTAACTTGGTAGTGCTTGTTACGACTTGAAGCTACGATCCCTGGTTTGGGACACAAAAATAGTTGGAGCACTACTTGTACTTTAAAATTTCATCTGTGTTTAAAAATTGAGCTACGGTAACCTTAATGATTTTTCATGTGATGTATTTCTAAGTCAAGTAGTTGCTAAAAACATATATTCTTCTCTTCGTTGCTCGGTTTTATTGTTTTCACCAATTTAAATTGTGATAGTGTGCAGGAAAAAGAAATATCTAAAAGGTTGGAGGAAGTTTCTTGTTGTTACATGCTTAAGGATAGTTATAGACCACTATTTAAGGATATCCTGGTGGATGGTTGAAGGAGTCTAACTTTAAAAGACTCGATCATCAAGGAAAAGTGCTTCTCGGGAGAATCCCGACCTATCATTATTAGTTTAGTATGTAGTTGGTTTTGCATTTTTCTTACTTGGTTTTGCAGGGGATGGATTTTGAGGGCAATTCGACTCATATTATGTGGTAATGTGGTTGCTGAAATACAACAAGTTACGGCGTAACCATAATGGTTACGCGCGTAATGTTTCATATGATTACGCCGTAACTAGTTCCAATTTTTTTTCAAAATTGTTACCACATAATTACGGCGTAACTGACTCTGACGGTTACGCCGTAATCCTTTCCTGAATATCATTAAATTGTACTTGAATTTTACCAAAACCGTGTTTATTAGTAAAATGGGATTTGTGGGTATGTTCTCTGGAAACCTGCGAGACTTCACTCGATCCACTTAGGCGCCAAGGAGTGGTTTAACAAGGCTTGTTGCTTACGCTAAATGACAACCGTATATTCCTACTGAAAGTAATTTAGGTCTTGTAAAGTTTTGTATTATTTTGTTGCCATTTGGTGCTTTTCTATCTTGGGTTTATGCTTTCGTATTAGTCTTTTTATAGTTATACAAGTAATGCACAGGGAGGGATTGCTAGGATGCAATCAGGCTGCGAGGGGAAGCATTTCCAAAACAGTCTTAATTGAATGCTTTTAGGAGGATGGTGAAGTTTAATGTGTATGGTTGGAAGTGCTCAAAGAAGCAGACTTGGAGCATGGCTTACATCATGCTGTCTCTTCATTGTACCGAGAAAATCTAGGGGAGTCTTCCGTTCTAATTCTACTCTTATCTTAATTTTCTTTTTCTTAATTGTACCAATAGGGACATTGTACAAAAAAGTAGGGGGATGTGAGTTAGAATTGTCACTTGATCTAATATTTGCCTGTTTTTAGTTTTTTTTTGGGTTGAAAAATTGTGCCAATCTTAATTTTTACATGTTTTTCCTAATAACTAGAATTAATGCCTTTTGCCGAATGCACTATAATCCCTTTTAGCCATAAATTTATATTATAGTACCAACATTTGTCTTGACCAATGAAACCAATCTTAGCACTCATTTTTTCATCAAAAATAAAAAAACCCACTTTCCACCTCTTTTTTAAAAACTAAATATCTCACACACCGTTAATAGTTACGCAAAAACTAAACATTATCCATTCGCGACGAGAATTAAATTATCTTTATATAGTGGGTGCGTACACTATATACTTTCGACGAACTTTTTTTTATGATTTTATAAAGTCATATACGATTTTATGAAATCATATATGATTTATGAAATCATGTACGAATCATATGATTCGTCATAACGAAATCATATAAGTTTTACGTAATCCGTATCCCCACATAAAAATTTTCAAGTGACTTGAAATACAAATTGAAAAAAGTTTGTCGGAATCACAAATCATATACTACCTCCGTCCCAAAATTATTGTCCAGTTTTGACTTTCTGAGTCTTTCTTTGTCAACTTTGACCTTAAATAATTTTGTTTATGTTACATAATACTTGATAAAAATTATACCAATGAAAAATACATTTAAAACTCAATCCATTCATATATTTTGCATCAATATTAGATAGCACAAACAAACTATTTAAGGTCAATGTTTGAGAGAGAAAGGGACTTAGAATGTCAAAAATTGGAACAATAATTTCTGGGACGGAGTAAGGTTTTAGTTTGATTTATGAAATATTATATGATTTTTATGAATTCATATATGGATTTTTGAAATCATATTATGATCCGTTCTACGAATTCATATATGATCCGTTATACGATATATCATTATATGATTTTCGCAATCGTGAACGGAAAAAAAAAATCAAAAAAAAAATGTTTCTAGAAAGTATATCGTTTTGTCACCGTCTACTGAAAAATAAAAACAATTCTCGTAGGATGGTGTTATTTTTTGTCGTGTTGACGATTTACCGTTTGTAAGATATTTTAATTTTAAAAAGATGGGTGGTGAAAAATGAGTCTGTTTTATTTTTGATGAATAAATGAGGGCCTGAATTGGTTCATTGGGTCTATGACAAATGTTGGGTCTACATTGATCTTAACTCTAACCCTTTATTCCAATTGGTGAGGTTAAGCCTAATAATTCCGTTTTCATCTATTATACAAAAATCCACCAAATATATGAGTGTGCCAGTAGTATTGTAGACATTAGAACTTGGCATGTTACTTCTTGTTAAGACCTAATTGGTTTAGTTGGAATAGACAGTTCAAGAAGGAAATATCTTAGGAAATCATCCAAAAAGCCTTTATGTGTGTGTTTATTGACTTGTCACACTGACTTGTCGACCTCCCCGTGTAAAACCCTTTGTTGCACTTAACGATAGTGCAAGATACCCCTAGATCACCTTGTTAAACCATTCCTTGTTAAACCCTATATGTTTCGTTACACCATTTTGCCTTAGCCTACCCTGTAGTCTTTATTTTCTTTATGTTGAAATCTCTGGCTATTTAAGTCCATGGTTCGGGGGAATGGGAACGAAAATTTTATGCATTCGTGGAAGACAAATCAATTATGATCTATAAAGACCCTCCTATATCATCACTTTCGACGTTGTTCATCTCAAGTGGAGGGATGTGCGTATAATATCAAATGTTGCAGGGGAAATAATAAAAAGATATAAACTCCTGTAGCATTTGCATGTTTAAAAAGAAAGAAAATGAAGAAAAGACGGTGCAACTAAAAAGCCACCCATGTGCTAAAAAATGAAAAGATGGTGCGAATTAATAATTTATAAAAAAAAATAGAGCTAGTAGCCCATTATCTCAACAATTATGAAGAATGGAGCTAGTAGGCCATTAGTGAAGATCATGTTTTCGAACTCAGACTCTTGGACACTAGATGGACAATAGCTAGTTATGACAACCTTAGATTACTTTAGACTATTTGTTTCGTATTTTTATCTTAACAACCATTAAAAGTGTATCCCATTTCTATCCTACCCCTTTATCACCCAATAAACCAATGTCACCCATGTTGCATTTGAGACTGTATAGACCCTAATTCATTGGCGGAGACTTGTGTACTTGCCAAGCCTATGATGGAATACATGCTATAACTGAGCAGTTGAGTGATCACCAAAAATGAAAAATCGGTTTTGTATATATATAGTGAAAACGGCACGACGGCGTCGCTTTGAAGTTGTGAATCCATCGCCACGTGGATGATTCTAGATCCTCTTTAAGTCGGCCACGTCCTGACACCGTCGCTGGATCTTTGACGCCGTCACAATGAAGATCCTGATGTCGTCGCTTTATAATGGCGACGTCGTCTCTACGCTCTGTGATAACATCAAATGATTAATACTTTTATCTATCAAATTCCCGTGTTTATTGCATCACTTTATATCATTTTTTATATGAATTCGGTACTTAATTCATTTATTTGGGGAATTCATGTACTTAGAGGCATTGGAATGGAAAAGATGCGGAAAAACAGAAAAATGAAGAAAATACAACTAGAACCGCATTATGGAAGCTTAGAAGATATTACGGTGTAACGTCCCGCAGGAGTTACGCCGTAATCAATTATTAATTACGAAGAATTGGTGCTGATGAGTCATTACGGCGTAACGTCTCGGAGGAGTCACGCCGTAAATTTTTTATTGCTAGAGATAATTATGGACTAAGGGTTACAGCGTAACGTGACGATTAAATTACGCCGTAACCAATTTTATTACTATGAGAAGGAATGCTGCGTCAGAAGGTTTACGGCGTAACGTGGTCGATGCCGTTACGCCGTAAAGATGAGTCATTACAGGGACGAAAGCTGTGCAAAAGTTATTACGTTTCAAGGAAAAAGTGAATTTATAAATGAACTTCAGGGGCCAAACTCGCTAAAAGACCAAAGATCACATTTATTATATATATGATATCAAATGATATCATTCATTCATTCTGATCACTCGGTGGTGTAGCCAAAAATAAGAAAAGGGAAGAAATAGGTCACACAGCAGTTGGGTATAAGGCAAACCCTTCGGGGTTTGCCATGGCATTCGACTAGGGGATCAAGAGCACTGGTCTAGCACAATTTGTAATTATACTTCAATTTTTTGTGGTCATTTAATTATGTTATTTTGACTTATTAGATCTAGCTATGATTATTAATGTTATGATTATTTATTATGCTTTAGTAATTGTTCATTTGCATTTAATTAATTAATTATCCTTATGATTATTAATTTATGATCTTATTGTTTTAGTTGCACCTTTATTAATTTATGTAGTATGTTTTGAAATCCTTGAACTCCCTGCTAGGTTTTGATATGAGGTTGAGTGTGTACGAGGTTTGAGTGACCCGCTTAATCTTTGTACACACAATTGATTACATGAGACCAACACTTATTGTTGTTCACCCTTTACCCATGAGGATAGAGCCCTTAACATTAATTCCCTGGTTAGGAGTGTGAGCTAATACGAGACTACCTGTTAGATAAAGTATATCTCATAATTAAAAGGAATCCTTAATCACTGTAAACTGAGAATAGGTTAATTCTCCTAGCGAGTTTATTCCAGTTAGTAAACATAGGTTAGGTACATCTACAAAACTGGACCTAACAAATTTAGACCCCTTCTAAGGTTGTAATTAGACATTGCACATAAGATCACTAAATGCGGCTATCCTTCTTAGTTGTCTATCACTATACCAATTCCCTTTTCGACAGCAAGGCTTACCACCCAAGCATCTTGCAATAATTCTGCTAAAATTCCAAACTGCTTTCTTTAATGCTTTCTTAGGTAGAAAATAATTTTGGTTAGACAATTGGAGACACAAACCGTTTTTTGGGTCGACACCCGTACTTACCAATCACTACACTATACATGATAGGGTACACTGCTCTTTAGTGCATAGGAACAGTCGAGGTAGTTAGGGTTTTATAAATGTAAAACCTGACGTAGTTTTATCTAAAAGAAATTACGCATCAGCACTGTTTTAGCAGATTGACCCACTTTATAGATAATATTATCCAGTTCCTTTATTCTCTTTTCTAAATCAATTTCTTTGTCCATGTATTTACTTTATTTTTCTTTGGATTCATTTTTGAAAACAGTAAATGTTTGCAATAAAGATTCATTTTCCTTGATTTGATTAGAAAGATTTTATTCAAGTGAGTCAATGTGCTGCTTAAGTGCAAGTTTTTCCTTAATCATATCATCCATTTGAGATTCGATCATTTTTTCACGAGTGCTTAAATCAATGTTAAGTCGCTGTTAATTTTTTTTGACTCGTTCTGTATATCTCTCAAGCTCAGCGGATAAGTATTTATTTTTCTTTTCCTGATTAGCCTTTTCCTAATTATTTACATGATTAATCATTTGTTCTGCCATTTGTTCAACCACATATAATATCATTGAATCTTGTTGTGCATACAAATTAGTATCTTGAACAGCTGCATATTGTGTTTCTTGCAAATATTGAGAGTACGAAATGATATTGCTATCACTTGTTATCTCATATTCTACAAAATCAATAACAGGTGTTTGTTCAAAAGCTTGCATTGCATGCACACCTTGATTATCCATATCATTATGATAGGGTTCAGAATGAGGTACCTCTAAGAGAACATCTGAACCGTAGTTGGAAATATTGGCCATCAGAACTGTATATGCAGTAAATACATCATGACATTCAGAATGATAAGCATCTAGATCCTCAGTCTGGAAAGCCTCATTGTTTGGAATGGTTGTCTGAACAGCTTGGCCTGATTCTTATCCTTGAACTAACAATATCTTTTCCAGAAACCATGCTAAATTTCTTGGCCTTTTAGGCTTAGTGCACTGCTTAGCTATGTGTCCTTCACCTTGAAAATTATAGCATTTAACAACCCTTGCATGCCCTCCTGCATTGTTTCCCCTATAACTAGTAGCATTACCCTTATTTCCCGTACCAACATAACTTTGTCTTTGCCTTCCTTGAACTTGTTGCACAATAACCCTGCCCTCTTAAATAGTGGCCTGGTTTCTTGGATTAGAGGAAGTGCAAAGTTAATTATTAGTTGAAGGGAACCTTGAAGCAGCTACAACTGACATGAAAGCCATCACTTTGTTGATACAGGCAATTGGATCATCTCCTGGAGTAAACACAGGAACAAAAAGACCTGAGTCCAATTAAGGAAACTCAGTCATTGGTTGTGTTGAAACTTGAGGTGAATGATAAGCATTTTGTAGAACAGATGAGGTTTGATGATTCATTTGAGATTGGTATTGATGTGATGGTTGAACAGATGAATGACTGATTTTAGGTTGTGATAGATAAGGTGTTGCATACATTGGTGAGTATGATTAAGGAGAGTAAACTTGTGGAATCATGGTGTTTGTCTGTTGAGGAAACTATGTAGCATTGTATTGAGACTGATAGTTGATAAGGTGAGATGGTGGTTGATTCTAGTTGGCAACAAGTGCAAGAGGATCTTGGTATCGTTCAGGCATCAAACGAGTTTCATTTGCATGTGCCTCATGTTGTTCAAGATATGAATACAATTGATCATAGTTTGTAGTATTCCAATCTCTAGCCAACTTCACATCCGTCATAAACTTGCTCCATTCTGGTGGTAGACTGTTTAAAAACTTTGTATTCACTTAAATTTGTCTCATTGACATATTAATAATGTTCATGTTATTGATTAGTTGAGCAAATCTCCAGTAGTAATGATACATTGTTTCACCTTTCACAAATGAAAACTTATCAAACTCATCATATAATTTACATTCCTTTTCTTATCATGACAATTCTGTGCCTTGCATAAGAAGCTTAACTCTATCCCATATCTATTTGGCAAATCTATGATGTTTGACAGTGGCATACACATCTCGTGGAAGACCCTAAAGAACGATGTTGGTAGCTTTAAGATCATAGTCAGCTTGAAGCTTCTCTGTAGCTGAAAGTTCTTCATACTTCTTTATCCTAGTGGTACCATCCTCTTGAACAATAGTAGGCCATACAAGTGGCCATCTTGAACTGAGTTAAGAATCATTCTCCCGTTCTCCCTATTCTCTATGTATAGTTCCATACGACTCTTCCAAGAGTCATACATAGATTTTTCCAACGTGGGAGGACGGTTGTTCGCATCGGCAATGATCATGAATTCTACTAAAGTTGTCATTTTGAATTAATTGATTAAGTGAGAAAAGATAACATTTGATCATTCAATGATTAGAGGAATTTGTGTTAAAGTGATGTTCTTGAAGTGATGAAATAATGGAATTACACGGGATTTTAATATTCTTTATAAAACCGAGAAGATAAATGAGTATTTCATGAGATTTTACAAATCAGAAAAAAACCGTATAAATAACCTATGTAACCCTTTTTAGAGGGTATTATGGTGAATTTATGCGATTGAGGTATTTTATGGTTATATGGTGTATAATAATCCTTTTTAGAGGGTATTATTATGTTAATTGTGTTCCGGGTGTTTTGACCTGTGAATAGCGTAAAATGACAAAAAATGAGTCCCGACACGACCAATAATGTTCAAATGAGATTTTGGGGAAATTTAAATGGAAATATGTCGTGTAAATACTCTAGGTTACTGGAAAAGTATTTTTAAGATGAATAAAAATGCTAAGTAACTTCGGGAAATATTTTACGATCACATTTTTTGAGATTTAAGTGAACTCGACATGAAAAGAAGGCACCCCGAGCCCCTTGGATCCTTTGCCACGAGTTCTAGACAAGGGGAGACAAGGTGGCATATTTTTTTGCTAGGTGGTCCAACATTAGTACAAATGTATTTTGTATACATCCTAAGCACACACATTTCATGTCATTCTTGAAAATCAAAACACACACACTCTTTCTTTTTCTCTCTTGGTTCATCCAGACCTAACACACACACACACATAATTGTTAAAATTTGATCAAAAACATGAGTGTTTGGGTACTTCCTGGTTGATTCTAGTATTCAGGTTATAGTTAAAACTACGTTTGGGTAGTCGATTCGCATTCGTTCTTGCTTTTCAAAACCCTCTTTGTAAGTTTTCTAAATTTACATTTAACTTGTAATTTTGTGTGTTAAATGATGCATAGATGTTAGTTGTACGGCCCGTTTGTTAAAAAGTGTGATTGGTTCGAAAATAGAAGGAAAGGAAAATGAGGTTTTGTTAGTTGTAATATTATGGTTGTGATGGTTGAAAAACATTTATTTGCAATGTAGCTTATTTTAAATATTGGATTAGTTGGCGTATTTTTAAGCATTTTTGAGCTTATTTTAAGCTTATAAGCTCTCAGCAAAAAGAGGAAAGCACAAGAAGGGTATTTTTGGTTATTTACCTCTTATGTCGTATTTTTGTGGACTATTTTGATAGCTTATGGTAATAATCAAACATAATACGTAGCTTATTAGCTTAATTTTAAGTTTATGGAATTGGTTTTGGAGTCATTTGGCTCACGACCCAATAAGCCTCAATAAGCCGTGGCTTATTGAGTGCTTATTGTGGTTCGGGTTATTTTGTTAGCTATTGTTTTGGGCTTATATTTACTAATGGGCTTTGGTATTGGGCCTAAAGTATATATTATGCATATAAATATCTTAATGGATCCTTATTGGGCCTTAAGGCCCAATAAGCGCAAACTAGTTGTTTTATGAGTTTTGCCGAACTTTGGAAAATGGGACATACTTATGAATTGATATTAGAAGTCGTTTGGGAAATACGTTTTGGTGAACATTGCGAAACATGATTTTTTGGCATTTTGTCGGAAAAGGTGAATTTGTGAAAAAATTGTTTGAAATAAAGGTTTAAAAACATTGGAAAACGTTGTATAAACGTACGGGTCATGTTGAAATTTCGTAAAAAGTTGATACTTAGAATTTTTACTCAAAGCGAGATTTTCAATAAAATAATAAAATATTATTATTTTAATAAGTCGACTAAAAGACAAAAAATGTACTTTTTGAAACTTTTCTAAATTTCTTAGTATAATTAAACGTTTCGTTTCTTATAACTTAAATGATGAGCAAATGATAACTAAGAGTACCGAATGGATTTACTATAAGTATTTATTATTTATCTATTATATTAGCAATAGTATAAGTATATATATTATACTAAAATATGAGTTAGAAGTATGATACTTTGAAGTTAAGTTGTCAACCATCACACCACTGAAAACATTACGAATAACCGTACAACGCGCATCTGACCGCTATGCATCAAACATGAAAACTGTTTTGGAAATGAGTGTCTAAGTGGAACATTAATTGGACTAGGTCGTGTTCGAAAGTCGTTGCATTTGCTTGTGTGATATTGAGTTTGCTGCTTGAGGTGAGTTCTCATAGCCCTACTTTTTAAATCTTTTCCATTGAGGGAAAATGATACTCAAATATGTTTTGAACTATATTTATGAACTGTGCAAAATGTGGTTTTGTTTTTGGGACAATTATATGCTTATGACAACTTTGTAAATATTATGTAGCATGATTGTTCCTATGTGCATCGAGGTGTATGGCAATGAGTGTGATTAACATGGATTTGTTATGTCTTGTGAAGGGTCTTCCCTATTGTAAATGCTCCAGCTGGTAGGCTTTTAGGTGCGTATGACCTCGGGGTTGCGACCCTAAGAGCAGTGGTATACGCTGGTGATAAGACTGGCGAGGATGCTAGGTCTTGGTACATGATTAGCGGGGATGCTAAGTCATGGGTTTGTGATTGTTTTGCATATATTCACTGTCATATTGCACAATTGTCCAACTGTTTGAGATATTGGCACAACGACTGGGTTTTCTTCAAACCTACGAGATCACCAACATTATTGTTGACGTTTTTGAGTATCATTTTCAGGTGAAGAGAATGATCGTTAAGATTGAGATATTTGATAGCAGACTTTAAGTGTATCATGTTTGATCATGTTTAAGAGGTCTTGCTTTTGAAGTATGATATGGATTTGTTTCTGGAGGATTGTTGTTCTAAGATTGATATGGACCCCTGCGTGGGCATTTGTATTTGTAAGCGACTATTTGTTGTGTTCTTGATTGGGACCTCACTCAAGTCTATACTTGAGATAAATAATCATCATGAAACTTATTAATGAATTTTAGTTTTCTTTATCTTGTATATTGTGTTATGATTGATCATTATGTTGCACTCCCGTGTTTCCGCCTATGACGGGGTGTGACAAATTGGTAATTATAGCCCAGGTTATAGAGAACTAGGTGGTTTGGCCTAGACTATAACCTAGGAACCTTCGTATAGTTGCATTATAGGATCTATGTGCGTGGTGTTCCACTTATACGTGCTTATATGAGTATGAGGTATAGTGTATTAGAAAAGTCGATCATTAAAACGTGTGGGCCTTATACTCAATACAACTGGGAAAGGATACGAGTATAAATACAGTGGCCAACGTAGTTATAAACGTATCACGACTCACGTATATTTAGTAATATTATACACATAAATCGGTGTTGACACCTTAGGACCGTATTAGGCATAGTATAGTATATTAAGTTATCCTATACGTATTGACCATCCCGCCTACCTAACATTGCCTATGTTCTCCCCGTATAGATAATGCCGCCAAGGATGATGACCTAAAGTGCTGGCCGACCTGCTACCGCATCACGAGGAAGGGGAACGGGTGGACGAGCTGGTAGAGGTGGTGGTAGAACTGGAGGTCGATCTGGTGATCAGGGTAATGATAGGATTAATGGTCAAAGTGGCCAAGGTAGTGAGGTGAATGATGGTGTTGATGTAGTCCTCGACTTCTCTATCATCATTGCATAGCAGTTGCAAAATCTACTTCCCACTATTGTAGCCCAAGTAGGCGACCAAGGTATAGGTCAAGGGAATTGTAGGAATCAAAATGGCGATGCCATCAATGACAACATCTGGGGTGATGTTAGGAATATCATTAAGAACAACGACCATAGAGGTTGTACCTATAAGGAATTCTTAGCTTGTAACCCTAAGGAGTATGATGGGAAGGGAGGTGTGATAGTTTATACCTGTTGGATTGAAAAGATGGAGTCAGTTCAGGATATGAGTGGTTGTGGGGATAACCAAAAAGTGAAGTACACTACTAGTTCTTTTGTCGGTAAGGCTTTAACATGGTGGAATTCTCAGATTTGCACATTAGGTCAAGAGGTTGCTGTAGGTATGTCATTGGATAACTTTAAGGTATTGATGAGGGAAGAGTTCTGTCCTAGTAATGAGATGTAGAAGTTGGAAATTGAGTTATGAAATCACACCATGGTCGGGGCCGGCCATGCTGCGTATACTGATAGGTTCCATGAGTTGGCTAGGTTAGTTCCTCATTTAGTATCCCCAGAAAACAGAAGGATTAAGAGGTACGTATATGGCCTTGCTCCATAGATCCGAGGGATGGTGGCAGAAATGGATCCATCAACCATTCAAAAGGCTATGCAGATTACTGGCACACTGACTGATGAAGCCCTTAAGAATGGTTCAATAAAAAAGAACCCTGAGAAGAGAGGAAATGAGGGAGAGCCTAGCAAGGATAGGAATGGAAGGGACAATAATAAGAGGACTAAGACTAGAAATGCTTTTGCTACAACCGCAAACCCTGTTAGGAGAGAATACACGAGTACGACACCCAAGTGTACCACCTGTAACTTTCACCATCCACCTAAGACACCTTGTCGCACTTGTTTCAACTGTAACCGACCAAGTCATTTTTCTAAGGATTATAGAGTGGTGCCTAGGAATGTGAACCCCATCAATGCTAGAAACCCAACTACTAGGGCCTGTTACGAATGTGGTAGTACCGAACATATCAAGGCAGCATGTCCTAGGTTGAATCAGGCTCAGAGGCCAGGGGGAAACCATCAGAACCACGTCGTGGCTGTTAATGGGGGTCAAGGTCGTGGGAACAACGGTAACCAGGCACGTAGGAGGGCATTTATGTTGGGAACAAAGGAGGCTCCCCAGGACCCGAACATCATGACAGGTACATTCCTTTTGAACAATCATTATGCCATAACCTTATTTGACTCTGGTGCCAACTATAGTTTTGTTTCTACTACTTTCATACCTCTGTTAGAAATAAAACCCAACAATTTAGGGTTTAGTTATGAGATTGAGATAGCTAGCGGGCAGCTAGTAGAAAATGATAAGGTCATTAAAGGATGCAAACTAGAAATAGAAGGTCACGTGTTTGATATAAATTTTAGACCGTTTGGAAGTGAGAGTTTTAATGTGATCATAGGAATGGATTGGTTATCCGACCATAAGGCTGAGATGATTTGTCACGAGAAGGTAGTTAGAATACCACTACCGGATGGAAAAGTACTTAGAGTTATAGGAGAAAGATCAGAAGAGAAAATGAGACATCTAAGGAGTGCTAAGTCTAAGGAACAAAAGCAAGTAGAGATTGTGGTGGTTAGAGACTATCCCGAAGTATTTCCGGATGACCTATCAGGATTGCCACCTAATCGAGAAATCAAATTTTGTATTGAGTTAGTCCCTGGAGCAATACCGGTCGCGAAATCTCCCTATCGATTGGCACCTTCTGAAATGGAGGAGTTGTCCGGTCAACTCAAAGAACTCCAGGACAAAGGTTTCATTCGACCAAGCTCGTCGCCTTGGGAAGCACCGATATTGTTTGTGAAGAAAAAGAATGGTTCCTTTAGGATGTGTATTGATTATAGAGAACTGAACAAGTTGACCATTAAGAATCGTTTTCCACTCCCTAAGATAGATGACCTATTTGATCAGTTGCAAGGATCACAATACTTCTCTAAGATAGATTTTAGGTCCGGATACCACCAGCTGAGAGTGCATGAGGGTGACATTCCAAAGACTGCGTTTAGAACTCGTTTTAGACATTTCGAGTTCATAGTAATGCCCTTTGGTTTGACTAACGCACTAGCGGTATTTATGGATCTAATGAATCGAGTATGTAGGCTGTATCTAGACAAGTTTGTAATAGTATTCATTGATGATATTTTGGTTTATTCTAAGACCTGAGAAGAGCATGAAGTGCACCTAGGACTAGTCTTAGAATTGCTCAAGAAAGAGAAACTATATGCTAAGTTTTCTAAGTGTGAATTTTGGTTGTGAGAAGTACAGTTTCTTAGACATGTGATTAATGGAGATGGTATTTATGTAGACCATAGCAAGATTAAAGTTGTAAAGAATTGGGAAGCCCCTAGAACTCCGTTTGATGTTCGTTCATTCTTAGGATTGGCAAGGTATTACCGTAGATTCATTGAGAACTTTTCTAAGGATAGCTAAGCCGCTTACTATCTTGACTCAGAAAAGTAAGACCTTTTGATTGGGTGAAGAACAGAAGAATGCATTTTAAACTTTGAAGGGTAAGTTGTGCGATGATCCATTTCTAAGCCACCCCCTGATAGACGCAAAGATTTTTGCGTATATTGTGATGCGTCTGGGTGTTAGGGCGTATTGATGTGTTTGATGCAAAGAGGTAAGGTTATAGCATATGCGTCTAGGCAGTTGAAAATTCATGAGAAGAATTACACCACCCATGATTTGGAACTGGGTGCGGTTGTGTTTGCCCTTAAGATCTGGAGACATTATCTGTATGGGACAAAGAGTGTCATATATACCGATCATAAGAGTCTCCAACATATCTTTAGCAACAAAGGAAATAGAACATAACACCAACGTCACTCGATAGAGCTTTTTAGAGATATGACAGTAGAAAATCACTACCACCCTATTAAGGAGGCGAATTGTATAGCTGAATCACTGAGTAGGAAAGAGAGAGCAAAACCTAAGAGAGTTTGAGCTATAAATATGAC
>BQNB010071350.1:4057-9057 GCA_026074375.1 Tanacetum coccineum | reverse complement strand
AACTGTTTTGGAAATGAGTGTCTAAGTGGAACATTAATTGGACTACGTCATGTTCGGACGTCGTTGCATTTGCTTGTGTGATATTTAGTTTGCTGCTTGAGGTGAGTTCTCGTAGCCCCACTTTTTAAATATTTTCCGTTGGGCGAAAATGATACTCAAATGTGTTTTGAACTGTGTGAAATGTGGTTTTGTTTTTGGGATAATTATGTGCTTATGACTGCTATGTGAATATTATGTAGTATGATTGTTCCTGCCTGCATCGAGGTGTATGGCAATGAGTGTGATTAGCATGGATTTGCTATGTCTTGTGAAGGGTCTGCCCTATTGTAAATGCTCCAGCTGGTACGCTTTTAGGTGCTATGACCTTGGGGTTGCGACCCCAAGAGCGGTGGTACACACTGGTGATAAGACTAGCGAGGATGCTAGGTCTTGTTTCATGATTAGTGAGGATTCTAAGTCATGGGTTTGTGATTGTTTTGCATATATTCATTGTCATTGTGATTGTTTTGCACTATATTCACTGTCATATTGCACATTTGTAACATTCTCATTTTCATGTCTTTGTACGATCTCTTTTAATGGTCACTATATTATTTTTAGTCCGATACGGTTTACCTTTTATAAGTTACTTTTAAGCTAAAACCCGCCGTAGACTATATATAATCAATGAATGAAAAACGGTCACAAATAAATTAAGGTTTTCATAAACCAAAGTAAGAAATAATTATTTTTTGAGGAATAATTATGTAATTTGCGTATTTTTTTTTTATGGTCACGTAAAAGGTTTTCGTTTCGCGATAAAATACATTTGGACGCACCCCGAAAATAACCTAGACTACCTAGACTCTAACCAATACCAATATTAAAAGCCTAGACACCAAAAAATTAATCCTAATGGATTGCCGTTAATATCACTTGGTTTCCGAAATGGGGACAAGTAATCCATAAGCAATCGTCCTTGGTGATACCATTAGCACTAGCATAATCTTACCTTATGATCCTAAAATGGTACATGTCATATACCTAGGTAATTAATTTGTGTACCTAATGGTCCCCCCTAATGATGCTTGAAAATTGGGTAATAACCATTTCTTTGTTTTGGACTCTTGTGACCGCGAACTAACAAGAATAGAACACAAACTCATAAGATTTTCACCTAATCTAGCAAAGCTTGTACTATCACCTAGGTATTTAATACATGTTAATAGTGAGTTAACTTATTACCTTGTAAGTCAACTATAGAGATCTCCAAAAACCACATTATGGCCCGATTTCTAGTTAGTTTAGAATCTAGGGAATCTAACAAGCTCTATCGTGACCTATCAAATATGTTTACAAATACACTTAAACCTTTCTTAAACTCATAAACCACTCAAACAATAGGCACATACACATCGTATCTCTCATTACAAATAATTCCGGTTTTATACCCTCTATAACCGAACCCTACACGACAAAACTTTGCCCTATAGCTCCACAAGGAAGTCTTTGAAGATCAATATACGGACATAAGAGGGGAAGGCACTAAGCTAAGGAGATTGGGTTTACAAGATTTGATGCTTGAGGGGTAAACACGTTTGGGGTGGTATACGCGGTCATCACCACACCGCAATAGCCACCAACCAGGAAAAACTTAGGACTCTTGTAAGTATTTGTCTAAGCCCTCGTTATCTTTTTGTTAGCGCTTAGCCAAGGTTGCATTAATCGTGACAACTACTTCATTTGTAGCATGACGCATGCATTAACAGTGCATGGGTTGGTCCATGATGGTTCTCGCACCTCAATTAATGAAAATAACCGTAAATATGATACGTATACTATCGTTGTAAACATGACGTGGGGGTGTGGGAACGCATATTTGACCTTAACAAACGTTTGCATGATATGAGTCGCGATTAGGAAATGCTAGACGCGTTTGTTTTTAGTGCTAGTCGATTTAACAGACCTATATGTCACTATAATAAGCCATTCCCCCCCCCCCCCCCCCCCCCCCCCCCCCCCCCCCCCCCCCCCCCCCCCGGCCACTATGGACTTGTAAAACCAAATGGCACAACGACCGTGGCCCTTAACAAGCAAATAAGCTCACGATAGCTTCGAACAGCTCTATCGAGGAACTTTTACAATTTAATAAGATATTGTGGCCTTTGTAACTCGTTATTGGACCTAAGAGAATAAAGACCGAACCCTTAACGAGCTTACTAGCCCATTTGCGAGCCAACGGGAGCATAAGCTCTCAATAAGCTTTAACAACTTATCGGTAAAATTTACACAGCTTATACCAGTTAAATGAACTTAATGGACTCAAAATAATGTTAATAGGCCAAGCCCTAACCCCTAGAACCCATTCGGGTTACTATCGGGCCCAATAGGCCCAACGGTGAGCTTATTAGCTTATCGAATAAGCTAAGTAAGCAACGGACCTCCTGAGTGCTTATTGGACCTCAATGTACTTAACGGACCCTAATGGACCCAACAAAACCCTTTAAAAACCTTACCGGGCCTTAACAGGCCCAAGCCGGCCCAATAGAATACATATGAGCTTATTAGCTTATTGCGAATAAGCTGAAAAAGAAAACAGTTTGTTCGGCTTAAATCAAGTTGGAAAAGCACTAGGAAAAGTCTAAAAACTCTAAACACCCTTATCGGGTTAAGTTATTGGGCCCATAAGCCCAATAAGCTCGAAATAAGCTTCAATAAGCTCCCCGAGCTTCTTTTAAGTCAACAGCACCACGTGTGCTTTATTAACGGACCCATTTAGACTTAATTCAAAACTATAAACGGGCCTCTAAAGAATAAAAGACCTTAACGTGCCTAATAAGGCACGTTAAGCCAAAAATAATGCTATCGAGGCTTATTTATAAGCCGAAATGGTTTGGTTGGCTTACTTGGACTAAATAAGGCCAAATGCCACTTGCCGGGATTTGATTGGGTTGAAAATGCGATTTTTACAAAGTCGGGGGGACTAAACCGTAAATGCCGAAACCTAAGGGATTGAATTGTCATTTCTTGTATTTCAATAACTCCAGGGACTATTCTTGCAATATTCTAAAACTTAAGGATTTAAGTGAAGTTATAAGGACCTAAACCTACATTTTTGTAACTTGAAGGACCACTTATGTAATTAATGAAACTTTGGAGGGTTCACTTGTAAAATAAATAAAAAACTATAAAACGAAGGGACTGTAACCGTAAATCTATAAGAAAACTTATGATTTACTTTGATAAAACAAAAAGCCTTGGTTTATAAACTTATCGTGAGTACAAGCGGAATTTACTATATACTAAAATATAATATAGTTTATGTTTCGAGTAATGAGTAAATTTATTATCGGAGAAGTAATAATATATGATAATATTTATTCAAGCGGAAACAATTTCACGTTTCTCTGAGAATCCATCGAAAGTTAAATACCTTATGCTTGTGCGTTCACCAAAAATGTGTCACGGATATATAAACTTAAAATGGGATTTAGTTTATACAATGAGTCGTTAGCTTAAATGTGTAAACTAAGACTTGACCGTACTTACTTAGGTGCTTATGTAACAAACAACTATTTTGTTAATCCAATGTATCTTTTTCAAACGACACGTTTAGTAGTCATTCTCAGATCTTGTGCTATTGATCCAATAATGTAACGCCTTCGGATATTCAACATATCAGATGCATACTCAGATTTGCAAGGTGTTACACAATTGTCTATAAACCGTTTGAGATATTGGCACAACGACTGGGTTTCCTTCAAACCTACGAGCTCACCAACATTATTGTTGACATTTTCGAGTATCATTTTCAGGTGAAGAGAATGATCGTTAAGATTGAGATGTGTGATAGAAGACTTTAAGTGTATCCTGTTTGGATCATGTTTGAGAGGTCTTGCTTTTGAAGTATGATATGGATTTGTTTTTAGAGGATTGTTGTTTTAAGATTGATATGGACCCTTGCGTGGGCATTTGTATTTGTTAGTGACTATTTGTTGTGTTCTTGATTGGGACCTCACTCAAGTATGTAATTGAGATGAATAATCATTGATTGATAGATTTTCAAACTATATATATAATATAATAAAATAATATATATATATATATAATCCAAAAAACTACAATAATCAATAAAACCGAGAAGTAGTATAGAATGTTCCCGGGTCGTTTATCCCCAACGAGGCTGGACTGGAGAATCGATACAGTCGGAAGATTAGAGTTTGAATGAGAGAAATGATTTGAGAGTGTGGAAAGCTAAGTTAAACAATAACAAACAAAAACGATTAAGAAAAACCTAAAAATTATGAAATTAAGCTGAAAAACGAGAGCACGAATTCCGAACAAGGGGTCAAAAACCTAAAATCTTCAAAATTAACCCTACAAAGAAATTTTTGCTTCTAAACTACTCTAGGGGACTAATAACGAAGAATGAAAAAGACTAGACTGAAAACGGAGGTCGTTTGACCCAAAAACGAGTCAAGACAAAAACCGTACCCGGGACCCGTTCTTTAAAAAACAAAAGTTTACAAAATTAACCCTACGAAAGTTTTTAAATTTTTCCTACGTAGTATATGACTAAAGAAAATTTTCTAAAAAAGAAAAATATTTTTTTGATAATTTTTATATTTTTTATGAATTTTTAAAACTTATAACGAAATTAAATTATAAAAAATACTAAACTATTTTAAAAAAATCTGAAAAATTTACCTAAAATACTTTGCACTACAACTATCCTACGAAAAATAAGAAACCCAAAATTAAGCTTATAAATAAGCCCTAAATAAGCTGGAAACAGCTTATAGCTTTAAGGGGTAAAAATGGTTTAAATACTAAACCACTTGGGACTCTAACGTAGAAGTCCCAAGGGCGCAGCGGTAGGGGCTTTGTTATAAAAAAAGGGGTGTATTGAGGGTAGAGGCCCAGGTTTGAGTCTTGCTCACCCGGGTTTCCCCTTATCTCCCTTTTTTTTTACAAAAACTTTTTCAAACAAACTTGTTAAGCTCCTTGAGCTTAACAATTTT
>BQNB010071349.1:0-32796 GCA_026074375.1 Tanacetum coccineum | reverse complement strand
CTAATCTTACTCTCTTGGTGTTCTTGAATAAGAACTTCAGATATCCCAAAGCAGACTCCTCAGTAGGCAAGTAGAGTGGGGAACCTGGTCTTTTGTGGAACTTGCGTTTGCTCTTGAGGTGATTGATGATTAGCTTAGTGAAACGGAAACCCGGAATCACAAGTGGGTTAACTTTTTTCTTTCCCTCTGTATGAAGAGCCAGATTCATCTTGTCCTTTATGAATGAGTGGATACACTGAGTAAATTCTTCCCATATCCTTTCAGCATAATCGATATTTGCCTTGTTGACAACACCCCACAAGATCTGCAACACTGGAGCTCTTGGTCTTTCAAATGCTAAAGTTTTTCCCGTGAGGCAAAGATTGATGATCGTGGCGAGTGCCCTCTACGGTTGATACATGTCATTTTTCACGACTCCTGATAAGGTTCTGACGACATTTGGGTAGCCCAATTTCTTTGACAAAGGGGATTATAGTGTTAGCATTTGGTGGAGATGTGAAATTGTTGTTGTCTTAGGGTAATTGAAGTGCATCTCTTAGAGTAGCTTTGAAGAGATAGAAGCGTTGTTCATCCAGCTGACAGCTTTATCCTTTGTCTTTGTCAAATCTGTTTGTGTCCCAGAACTGCTGGATGTAAATGGATGGAATGGTGGAGGAAGCGGTGAAAGCATTGAAGAAGTTAGTGTTCTTCAAGATGTCCGCGGCTATCTTTAAAATGGGATTGGCTTGAGATCTTTCCACATCCAAGAAGCGGTTGATTTTTCCCACTGGGACCCATTTGATATGCAGCAACGATTTTGCTCATCAGACCGAGTAGGTAAGAAGCAGCAGCAGTTGGAAACCTCAGGAGCATTGATTTTTGCATCAGCCATGTACTGCACAAATGCAACAACGAAGGATATACAGACAGAAAGGTTGATGTTAGTTTATGAGCACAAGCAGAGGGTTAGACAATCAGAGACGTACAGTCCCAAGACCAAATAGACACATTGATCATATTGAGGTGATAGTCAACTGAGATGTACAACACTTAAGTCAACGGAAGTCAACTCATGACAGTGGAGACAAGACTCAGTGACTGATACACAATGACCAAAATTCAGATGACATGACAAAAACGCAGCTGGGAAAACACATCAGACAAAACGCAGAGAATGCAAGAGCCAAAACGCAGAGGCCAATTTTTATTAAAATAAACAAGACGCAATAGGCAAAACGCAGTGTACACAAAACGCAGAGTATATTTTAATACAAAACAACACGCGCGAGAGCGCCGAAAGGCAAATCGCAATGACACTTCAATAATGGAAAACGCCAATTGGGCAAAAAGCAGTAATATCTTATACAATATAATCAAAAGAACCATTTTTGAAAAAATTTGAAAAGGTGGGTCCTACATTTATGCTAATGAGGGTCTTCAATCACAAAACGCAATTAATTGCGTTTTGTCCTGCTATGCACAATATCATAATCAAAACGCAATCGCATATTTAAACTCAAAACGCAAAGGCGAATATCAGGCAAAACGCAATAGAGGTTTAACAGTCAAAACGCACCCAATAACTTAAACCAAAACGCAATCAAGAACTTTAACCAAAACGCAAACAAGAACATCTTAGCCAAAACGCAATCAAGAACACTTAAGGCAAAACGCAGTCAAGAACACTTATTTTCGCAGAATCCAATAAACAACATAAGGCCTCCAAGGCTTAGCTAGCTCATGATATACGCTCTAATATACTTACTAACTACAACAACAACAAGTAGCCATTTTAAACAACACATGACCACGATTTTGACTTAAAAGGTCAAATATGTTGCGAAAATCACTAAGACCCTAAGAAAGCTATTGGGGAAGCAGTTCAGACATCAACTAAGCATCATGTACGTATTCTAATGTAAACCCAGCAGACAAAACTCAAATAGAAACACTAACCAAGATTTGGTTGATGATTTCGCACGAATACCCTAACAAAATGCGATTTAATGAAATTCAGGCCAAGATGTTATAGATAAAGCATATATGGATGATAACAAACAAAAACCAAGCATTACCTAAGCGAGAAATCTCACAAATGGGCACAAATCAGGCAAGTCGCAAAGAAGGTAATGCGTTTTGAGTTGAGAGAGAAAGAAAGAGATGTTTGACTGGTCTTTGATGTCTTTGACCAAGTCAAAACGCAGGGGGGTTTTTATACCTAGGTTAAACTTTAGGAGAATGGCAGTTTTGACCCCTCACTTACTACTTTCTTTTCATTTAGGGTTTAATAGTTGCTAAGGGATTAGTTAAATTGCATAAATTGCACAATTGGTCCTCTATGTATTATGAGACTAGAAGCAACACTAGCAATTACAACATAAGACTCATTATTGCCGTAAATTACACATGGCCTTTTTGAGTTAGTACAAGTTTAACTCCCCCTCAACATGTAACCCCATTAGATACACAACCTTTCTTAATCATTTATATGATGCATAAAAATGCCCGTTAGATGTCATAAATTTGAAAAAGCTAAATACCCACTCCCCCCTCAATCAATGACCCATTTTTCTATTAAAGAGTTGTTGATCGTTGATTGAGCGCAAATTTTGAAAAATTAGGTCCGATGAGATTGTCAAACACTACGCTTTCCACCATTTGAAACACAAATAAGTTTCTGATGAATCATAGACGAAAAATCATTTGAGTAAAAAAAGACTTCTCTCTCTTGAACCAAGAAAAAAAATGCATTGAAGCGTATATTAGATCGAGGGTGCACGGATATAAAGTAATCCATGCCCAAGAGAAATTAATCACCCGTTGTTAGGAACAGTCGTCTTTTTGGCGACGTGCTTTCCTCATTTTGAAAACCGGGTTGTGTAACATTTCTCAATTTCAGGTCATTCTACGACTCCTAATATTTGTCACTATTTATTTTGGTTCGATAAGCGTTTACTTTAATTTTGCTTTTGAGCTAAACCGCGTAGACTAGAAATAACCATTTAATGTAAACGGTCATCAAATAAATTAAGGTTTACATCACCTAAGTAAGAAATAATTATTAAGAAGATAATTATGTACTTTGCTAATTTTAATAGTTTATTGAGCACGGTAAAAGGGTTTACATTCGCAAATAAAAAACATTGGACATACCCCGGAAATACCTAGACTTACCTAGACTCAAACCAATACCCACTTTTACCACCTTAACACAAAAATAAATCAATTTTGTGTATATAAACTACAAGGGGGCCGGTTATACACATATGAACACATAAACCAACTAGAAATCTTTCTTATGATCCCTAAGTACATGTACAAGCTCTATGTAATTAATATTGGTACTTAATGTCTCCACTAACCTATTACACATTGGATATTAACCAATTTGCTTCTCTTTTGCCCCCTAAACCACGGCTACATGCATGTATGTATACACAAACCATAAGATTTCTCTAGCTAAGCAAATCTTGTACAAACACATCACAATTAAGGATGGTACTTAGTGGTTTAACCAAATACAAGGGGTAGCAAACTAGAAATCCCCAAAACCTCCTCCTAGGGCACAAATTTGGTTTGGTTTGCGTTGTTTGTGAAACCAAGAGAGTTAACTAGCTTCTTATCCTATAAATACACACTCACACTTAACACTTAACACTCTTACAACTCACACTCACTCAAACCATAAACATATATACTCTTTCTCTTGTCGTAAAGTCCCACAAACCCGCACCAAGCACACCCACACATCTTGTTTCGAGTCAACATACATTCACTAGGGTTTACATACGCGACCTCAAGGTTTACGCGAGCTAGGGTTTGAGTATACATTAAGCTTTGAAGCTTGGGTTAGTATTTTGGGTCGTGTCTCACACGTGAGTAGCTTCTTTTGCACACATGATCGAGAACAAGCTCTAGGACCACTTGTAAGTCGTATTCGAACCTATGGCAATTGTACTATACATGTTTTCCTTAGTATCTAGTTAAATGTCTCGAATTGATAATATGAAGCACTAGAAGTACTATCACGATGTTAATTTCCGAAACGGGCTATCATACGCCACAAATGCATACTTGTACACGACTTGTGTGGATACATAATATAATGACACATGTAAAATGTGACTAATGCCAAGGTAAGGCTTAAGCGGTATTCATCTAAATGTAAGTGTGGAAACCAACATGAATACCAAGACACTTATACCTGAATAATACGAGAGCAACACGTAAACTTTTCACATAAACTTGATGGCTTGGCTTGGGAATGTATACACTAACTACTTGGACGTTTGCATGTGATAAACACGACCATGATGCGTGCTAAATTGAGCTCACATAGGTTGCTAGTATAATAACGGGCCATAATTGAATTCGTTAAAATCGAAACGACTACTATTGGGCCCAATAGGCCCAACAGGCCGCGTCCATAAGGCCATGGCTTATCAATAAGCCACATACGAAGCTATATAGAAGCGCGATCGAAGTGCTTACCAAACTCTCATGGGCCTTAGCATACTCTAGAAACCAACCCGAACCCTTATTGGGCTCGACGGCCCAATGACATGTCCGAAATGCGAACCCATAAGCCACAATAAGCTTAAACAGCTTATTCGTGAGCTTACACGGCTTAATGAGCTTATTATGAACTTAAGAACACTAATGGACCCCTTGATATCTTCGGGTTAGAGTTATTGGGCTAGCAAGCCCAATAAGCTCAAATAAGCTCACCCGAGCTTATTTTCCAGCTTAAACAGCTTATAAGCCTTCTAATAATCCTAGAAAGGTTATTGGACCCAAAGAAATCAAGCCCAAACACCTAAGAGCCATTCAGGCTCATACCGGGCCCAAAGGCCCATTACCCGAGAGCTTATAGCTTATGGAATAAGCCACAAGGTTAAAACAGCTTAAACAGACCCTAATGTGCTTGAGAAGTCTAAGAAATAAGTTAAAATACTAAGGAAATCTCTTAAGTATGTTTCGGGTTCGAGTTATTGGGCTCGCTAGCCCAATAAGCTCGAATAAGCTCCAATAAGCTTTCCTAAGCTTATTAGCAGCTTATACAAACTTAGATAAGCTTAACGAATGCATTTGTGCTTTTTAAAACTTAAATGGACCTTTAGAACACATAATGGGCTTTAATGGGCCCAATAAGGCCCATTAAGCCAAAATAAGCTCGTTAAAGCTTATTTATAAGCTAGGGCAACTTATATGGCTTATTTGGACTTAATTAAACATAATGTCACTTGTTAGAACTTAATTGGACTTAAAATGCGATTTTTGGTAAGTTTTAAGGGACTATAAAAGTGAAAATTCAACAACAGTGAACTAAAACGTCATTTTTTGGAACTTAATAAGTCTAGGGGGATGTTTTGAATATTCTGAAGTATAGGTGCTGTTGTGAACTAAAAGGACTAAATGTGTCCAAACTTGTAAAGTTGGAGGACTAAATGTGTAATTATGAAAACTTAAGGGTTTGAACTGTAAAATAGTATATATTTTATATACCCATGGGTTGTTTTGTAATTATAAGAAATTTAAGGGTATTTTATAAACAAAAGTGATTTCATAAACACTTAACATATCGGACGGATTATATTCGGATAATATACAAGTTAATCCACAAGTTAATAAATATTGATATTTATTAATAAACGCTTATACTAGAACAGGTGAAATCGTATACCTTCCCAAGGGCCATCAAGAAATTTCAAATACATTAAACATGTACACCACTACACAAGTGATAACAGTATATATAAACTAGCAATTTATTGTAGTTTATACATCGAGTCTTTATCCTAAAACATTATAGACTAAACTGAGCACGTATTTACTTAGTAATATTGACGTAGTATTCATATTTGGATATCTGATATCATTTCCAGAGGACTATTCACTCATGTGAGATCCATAGCCCCATGTGTTTACAATTATTCAATGATTTACATCCTTGGGCGTGAAGAACAATTTTTGTTTTACAAATGGCACGCAAGTGTACATTTTAAACAATTAATACGTGTTTGCTCTAAGTATCGATAACCACTGAGCCTTATCTTGAACTGTCAAGTACTGGATTGTGAGCGTGAATGTTATAGATGGATCTATTTGGATTGACAATCCCCGTTCGGGTGATTAGCTATCACTGGGAACGAACGTATACCATGTCGGATATGTGATGTTGCGGGTTAAAACATCATTCACGGGCATTCATTAGGGTGCAATATGTTTGCATCCATACATGTCGAGCTTCAGTGTCAAAGCATAGGAAAACTTAATTACTTTATTAGATGTTTGCATGTGTTTGCTAATCATACACTTGAATCTTGCGGATCCTACTTTAAATTTACAAAAACCTATGAATTCAACCAACATTATGTTGACGTTTAAGCTGTATTTTCAGGGCAATAAGGCACCGCAGGTGCGATGATACATTGAAGTCAAATAATTACAAAGAGTCAACACTTAAGAAATAGGTCTTATTACATTTTGTGACAAGTGTCTATAAACCAGAATCTATCTTTATTGTTGAACAATTTGAAGGCCATGGGCTTAATGTAACAAACAAGTATTTATTTAATCCCATGTATCTTTTCAACAAACACCTTAGTAGTCGCGATCTCATATCTTGTGTCTAATTGATCCATAAAGTAACTCCCTCGGTATTCAACATTCGCTACGTACCATATTTGAGGGGTGTTACATATTGGTACCGAGAGCCCAGGTTTATCTAGAGAGAACCATTATCAAAAGTCTTGTCTGGACTATAACCAATAACAAACACTTTTTTACAAAGGGATTTGCGAGGTACATACATCATACTTATTACATCTAGCATATATATCTTACATGACATTCATTGTTTAAAGGCATTAAGTAGGGACAAAGTGCATACATATTAAAAAAACTATATATAAATGATATTACGAAAATTACTATAAGACATTATAATTAAAGCATACAGACAAATCATACCGATCTTTCCCATAAAGTAATACTTAAATAAGTTTTATTTTTGCAGCGTTTTTGCAGCAGTCATGTCTTCTGCTTCATCAGCTGTCACATACACTTCTGTCTATACCGACTCTGAGCCCGACAAAGCCTTCTAGGGAGCCGATGATGAGGAGATATCTGAGGGAGGCATCCCATGGGTCATCGTATTAGGATACGACGGACTCCCAATACAGCCAGTAGCCCTACCATCACCGGATTACATACCAGGCCCAGAGGATCCACAAACACCGCCAGTTCCTCAGGACAAGGATGAGCGTGAGCCTATGTTCGTATAGGCACATGATCCTGACTACGTACCAGAGCCTATATACCCTGAGTATATACCGTTGGAGGATGAGCATGAGCTTTTGGCTGAGAAGCAGCCATTACCTCCTATTGACTCGCCTACTGCTAAGTCACCTGGGTACGTTACTGAGTCGGATCCCAAAGGGGATCCAGAGGAGTACGAGGATGATGAGATAGAGGATGGTCCGGTTGACTATCCTATGGACGAGGGAGATGATGGAGATGATGATGACGGCGATTCATCTAGGGATGACGCCAATGATGAGGATGAGGACAAGGAGGACGAGGAGGAGGAGGAGCACTTAGCTCCGGCCGACTCTGCTGTTATTGTACCTGCTGATGAGCCTGTTTCCCCACTTGAGGGAACAGAGCCTGTTATACCACCACCCTCCACTGACATTATTATTGGGGCTAGGATTACTGTCCGGCCTCAGGCTTTCATATCCCTTCCACCATAGGCAGAGGTCGAGAGACTTCTGGCCATTACTACTCCGTCACCATCACCACCTATCTCACTATCACCACCTTCTGCAGGAGAACGCCTTGCTAGGTGCACGGCCCCACCTGCACATTCATCACCACCACCTATGCCATCACCATTACTACCACTATCTGGGTGTCCAACCCAAATCCAGACACTTAGGATAGCATCCACTCAGGCCCTTATTGATGCAGTTACTGCCACATTACCATCACCTCCACTACCACCACTACCACCATCTCTATACATACCACCACTAGTTAACCGTAGGGATGATATTCCCGAGTCTGAGCTGCCACCTCACAAAAGGTTGTATTTGTCCACTCTAGACTTCAGATATGAGATCGGGGAGAGTTCTACTGCCATACCTACCGGAGGTCGAGGGGTAGATTATGGGTTTGTCAGCACCGTAGATGCTGAAGCTAGACGGCAGGGGATTAGTGAGGTTGGGTATGGTATTAGGGATACTTGGGTAGATCCGGCAGAGGCAGTTCCTAAGATAACACCTATGACATTGGAAGAGGTCAATACTAGGGTTACAAAGCTTACTGAGCTCCATGAGAGTGATACACAAGACTTGTATGCTTTATTAGAGGATGCTCAGAATGGTAGGACTCGTATATCACAGCGAGTCGCTATGGACTCACAGCGGGTCGATTTACTTATGGGGGATAGGATGACTCTCCAGGAGACAGTATGGGTTGTGGAGGAGGAGGACTATGCTTCCCGAGAGGCTTGGGCTCACTCGATAGGATTGAGTAAAGCAACCCATCAGGAGCTTCAGACCCATCGTGATCATGTGTATGCACACGAGACCCATATCTAGGCACATCAGGCACATCTACAGCCGTAGAGTACTCTCATTCAGACACAACACCAGGTATATGAGACCCGTTTCCAGATGCAACAGGCTAAGATGGCAGCGCTTTGAGAGTCTGACCGTAGGCGTCAGGCACAGATGGCAGAGACTCTCTGAGTGATGAGAGACATGAGACGAGAGATAAGTGACATGCAGGCCGAGTTGCTAGCACATCGAGAGCAGCAGAGGAGAGCTAGACAGCCAGGACCAGATGCTAGGATTCCAGATCACCAGGATGCTTCTGGGGATGCTGATAGTCACATCTAGCGGTTTATGTTATTTTTTTTCTTTCTTGCTAGGTTATTGTACAGGCATGTTAAGTATTAGGGGTTTTCCCCGCTAGCATAGCCTTAGATCTTTTGTATTGTATTTTGTATACCAACAAAAGAATTTGTCATTGTAAAATTTTTCCAAGTTATAAATGAAATAGATGTGTTTATGTTATATATCTCTCTTGTGTTGTTGTCTCATCTATACATTATATATATTCTGTCATGATTATAACCTCCACATTTTGTCCTTTGTGATCCCTAGAAATATCATAGGCACCTAGCCTAGACGAGGGGGGACAATAATACACCTACTAGCTAACACCAACTCCACAAACAACATGACTCCAGAATCCGTCCAAGCTATGATTGATCAAGCTCTTCAGCGAAACTCCACCAATGGAGACGCAAGCCACAGTTCACACGGGGATGACTGAAGGAATGTGCAAACTGCACTCCCTTGTTTCTACGCTGACTTCATGAAATGCCAACCTTTGAATTTCAAAGGGACTGAAGGCGTAGTCGGTTTAACTTGGTGGATTGAATAGATGGAGTCAGTCTTCAATATCAGTGGTTGTGCTATTGAAAATCAGGTTAAGTAAGTTTGCCACCTGCACTCTGTTAGGTGCTGCTTTGACTTGGTGGAATGGTCAGATAAGAACCTTAGGTCCAGAGGCATATGCAATGACTTGGGAAGTACTCAAGAAAAAGATGACGGACAAGTATTGTCCGCAGGGTGAAATCAAGAAATTAGAAATCGAGCTGTGGAACCTAAAGGTCAAGGGAAATGATGTTCCAGCATACACTGAACGTTTCCAAGAACTAACCCTGATATGTACCAAGTTTGTTGCCAATGAAACCGAGAAGGTTGACAAGTACATCAGTGGACTTCCTAACAACATTTATGGGAATGTCAAGTCTGCCAAACCTAAGACGTTGGATGAGACTATTGAGTTGGCCAATGATTTGATGGATCAGAAACTTCGCACCTACGCGGAAAGGCAATCTGACAACAAGAGGGAGGCTGATGATTCATCCAGAAATAACCATGGTCACCAGCAACAACCCTTCAAGAGGCAGAATGTCGCCAAGGTCTACAATATGGGGACGGGCGAAAAGAAGCCGTATGGGGGATCTTTGCCCAAATGCACCAAGTGCCATCTTCACCACAATGGCCCGTGCACCCAGAGGTGCTACAAGTGCAACAAAATAGGGCACTTTGCTCGCGATTACAGGAGTACTGGTAACACAAATGTTGCTAATACTCAGAAGGGCAATGAGGCAGCTCCCAAAGGAAATGGTTGTTTTGAGTGTGGAGCACCAGGGCATTTCAAGAGAGATTGTCCTAAGCTGAAGAATAAAGATGGAGGAAATGGGAATGTACAAGGCTAGGTTTATGCAGTTGGGAATGCAGAAAAGAGGGGAAATACAACAGGAAACCCTGATGCCAATGTCGTCACGGGTACGTTCCTCTTAAATAACCACTATGCATCTATCTTATTCGACACTGGTGCCGATAGAAGCTTTATATCCACTGCATTTAGTTCTTTGATTAACATCGCCCCAACTCCATTAGAAAATTGTTATGATGTCGAATTAGCTGATAGGAAACTAGTCGGGATAGACACTATTATACGAGGTTGTACTTTAAATTTCTTAGACCATCCGTTCAACATAAATCTAATGCCCGTAGAACTGGGTAGTTTCGATGTCATTATCGGTATGGACTGGTTAAGAAGATGTCACGCCGTGATCGTGTGCGATGAGAAACTTGTTTAAGTTACCTATGGGAATGAAACTCTGACTTTTTGTGGAAATGAAAGTAGCAACGGGTGAGAATCTCGGTTGACAGTTATCTCATGTTCAAAAGCTCAAGAGTACATGGTAAAAGGATGCTAGGTCTTTTTAGCACAGATATCTGCCAAGAAAGAGGAGGACAAGTCAGAAGGAAAATAGATAAAGGACGTTCCAATCGTCTGAGATTTTCCTAAAGTATTTCCCGAGGACTTGCCAGGTCTTCCTCCGGCTCGACCAGTGGAATTCCAAATTGACTTAATTCCAGGAGCCGCACCCATAGCTCGAGCACCGTATCGATTGGCTCCATCCGAAATAAAGGAATTATCAGAACAATTACAAGAGCTTTCTAACAAAGGATTCATAAGGCGTAGTTCCTCACCTTAGGGAGCCCCGATCTTGTTTGTCAAGAAGAAAGATAGGTCATTCAAGATGTGCATCGACTACCGTGAGTTAAATAAACTGACAGTAAAGAATCGTTATCCACTCCCGAGGATCGACGATTTGTTTGATCAACTTCAAGGATCTAATATTTATTCGAAGATAGATCTGAGATCAGTATATCACCAGCTTAGAGTACGAGAACAAGACATTCCAAAGACGGCATTCCGAACTCGGTATGGTCATTACGAGTTCTAGGTTATGCCATTCGGACTGACAAACGCACCTGCGGTATTCATGGACCTCATGAACTGAGTGTGCAAGCCTTACTTGGATAAATTCGTAATTGTCTTCATCGATGACATACTTATTTATTTAAAAGACGAGAAAGAGCATGAAGAACACCTTAAAGAAATTTTGGAATTGCTTAAGAAATAGAAGTTGTACGCAAAGTTTTCAAAATGTAAATTTTGGATTCCGAAGGTACAATTTCTCGGACATGTCATTGATAGTAGAGGAATACATGTGGATCCAGCCAAGATAGAGTCTATCAAAGGTTGGGCATCTCCCAAGACACCAACGAAGATCAACCAATTTTTAGGTCTTGCTGGTTACTATCGAAGGTTCATCGAAGGATTTTCGAAAATTGCTAAATCAATGACAAAACTTACTCAGAAAGGAATTAGGTTTGACTAGGGTGAAAAGGAAGAGAACGCTTTTCAGTTAATAAAGAAAAAGTTGTGCAGTGCATCAATTCTGGCTTTACCTGAAGGGAGCGAAGACTTTGTGGTCTACTGTGATGCGTCACAAAAGGGTTTAGGTGCTGTACTGATGCAGAAAGAGAAGGTGATTGCCTATGCTTCTCGGCAACTAAAAGTTCACGAGAAGAACTACACCACTCATGATTTAGAACTTGGATCGGTAGTGTTTGCTCTAAAGATATGGAGACACTATCTATATGGAACCAGATGCACAGTGTTCACCGACCATAAAAGCCTACAACACATTCTCGATCAGAAGGAGCTTAACATGAGGCAACGCCGTTGGCTAGAATTGATGAGTGACTACGATTATGATATTCGTTATCATCCTAGAAAAGCAAATGTAGTGGCCGATGCATTGAGCCGTAAGGAACAGATTGAGCCATTGCGGGTTCGAGCCTTAGTTATGACCATTGGCTTGGATCTTCCCAAACGAATATTAGAAGCTCAAATCGAAGCCCAGAAACCAGAGAATCTCGTGAATGAAGACGTATGCGGTATAATCCGAAGGGATATACCCAAGGAAAGATTGGAACCACGTGTCGATGGAACACTATGTTTACACGGTAGGAGTTGGATAGCTTGCTATGGAGACTTAAGATCTATGATTATGCACGAATCTCACAAGTCGAAATATTATATCCATCCTGGTTCCGAAAAGATGTACCAAGATGTGAAGAAATTATACTGGTGGCCAAACATGAAGGCAGACATCGCCACGCATGTTAGCAAATGCCTGACATGTGCAAGGGTCAAGGCCGAACATCAAAGGCCATCGGGATTGCTAGTACAACCTAAGATACCCGAGTGGAAGTGGGATAATATCACAATGGATTTTATCACCAAACTTCCTAAGTCGTCATAAGGTTTTGACACCATCTGGGTGATCGTGGATCGACTTACCAAATCTGCTCATTTCTTGCCAATAAGGGAAAATGATCCATTAGAAAAATTGGCAAGGTTGTACTTGAATAGGACAGTGGCCAGACATGGGATACATGCCTCAATTATCTGTGATCGTGATGGAAGATTCACTTCAAATTTCTGGAGATCATTTCAGAAAGCTTTGGGTACAGATATTAGCATGAGCACTGCGTATCATCCAGAAACTGACGGCCAGAGCGAGAGAACCATTCAAACTCTTGAGGACATGCTACGTACTTGCGTGATCGATTTTAGCAAAGGCTGGGTTAAAAATTTGCCATTGGTCGAGTTTTCATACAACAATAGTTATCACGCTAGCATAAAGGTCGCCCTTTATGAGGCACTATATGGTCAAAAATGTCAATCACCGGTGTGCTGGGCCGAGGTTGGGGAAGCCCAACTGACTGGTCTGGAATTAATCCAAGAAACAACGAAAAAGATCGTCTTGATCAAGCAAAGGATGCAAGCTGCACATGATCGAAAAAAGAGCTACGCTGATAAAAAACGAAAGCCGATGGAGTTTGAGATTGGGGACAGAGTTATGCTCAAGGTCTTACCTTCGAAAGGGGTCATACAGTTCGGTAAGCGGGGCAAGCTGAACCCGAGTTATGTTGGACCTTTTAGAGTGTTAGCCAAAGTTGGGAAAGTTTCCTATAGGCTGGAACTTCCTCAAGAGTTGAGCAGAGTTCACCATACTTTCCATGTGTCTAATTTGAAGAAATGTTACGCTGACGAACCATTAGTCATGCCGTTAGAAGGAATTCATGTTGACGATAAGCTCTAGTTTGTGGAAGAGCCCGTTGAAATCATGGAACGGGAGATCAAACAATTGAAGCGAAGCCGGATACCATTGGTTAAGGTTCGCTGGAACTCTAGGCGGGGCCCTGAGTTCACCTGGGAATGTGAAGATTCGTTCAAACAAAAATACCCACAGCTTTTCACAAACCGGGCTTCGTCATCTGCTACAAGGTCTTAAGCTTTGAGGACAAAGCTCTTTTAACGGGTGGAGACTGTAACATTTCTCAATTTCAGGTCATTTTACGACTCCTATTATTAGTCACTATTCATTTTAGTCTGATACGCGTTTACTTTTAATTTTGCTTTTGAGCTAAATCGCGTAGACTAGAAATAACCATCTAATGTAAACAGTCATCAAATAAATTAAGGTTTACATCAACCAAGTAAGAAATAATTATTAAGAAGATAATTATGTACTTTGCGTATTTTATTTTTATTGGTCACGTAAAAGGGTTACGTTTCGCGATAAAATACATTTGGACGTACCACGAAAATACATAGACTTACCTAGACTCAAACCAATACCCACTTTTTATCCTTAAGCACTAAATTTATACAAACCTTGTGTTAAGGGCTTATGTTAGCCGAATGTGGGCAAGATAAACCCCTAAAATTCATCCCTTGGGTATTAGCTAGCAAAAATCTTCCTAATGATCTTTCATAGTACTAGTACATTGCTTAGATAATTAAACTATGTACTTAATGTCCCCCATTAGCCAAATAACCAATGGTTAATAACCATTCCTTTCTCTTTATCCTTAGGCCGCGGCTAGAGAGCATCAAACCCACAAAACCATAAGAATTTCAAGTATCAAACTAAATCTTGTACAAATATTTAGTCATTAAGAGTGGTACTTGAGTGGTTTAGCACAAAACCATGTGTGGCTAACTAGAAAACTCTAAACCACCCTTTCCTAGCTTGTTATAGTTAGTTTGGAACCAAGAGGAGTAACTAGCTCATATTGCCTATAAATACACACTCACACATACACTTGAACACTTCTTAAACTCACAAACACTTAAACATTCACACTCTCTTATTCGGGTCATAAACCGTAACCAAACACACTCACATTTCATTCGGACCAACAAGTAACATTAAAGACTTTCACTCGAGCACATAAGGGAATACGTGAACCAAGGTTTGGGTGTCTACAAGCTTTGAAGCTTTGGGTGGGTCACACAAGTTTAAAACATACTTGGGTTGAACTACTCGATACGTTTACAAGCACTCTAGGACCTTGTTGTAAGTCGTTTGAACCTACATCATTCGTACTATACTTATGTAACGCCCCAACCCAAAAGGGTAGAAGTATTACAAATATGGTGTGACATCAAAGGCATACATAATCATAACACAAGCATAAACAGCGAAAGTCTCAAATAAATACCAAAGGAAAATAAGTCAACATGACTTAAGGCACATAAGTTCTCAAAGGACAGACATATCCAAACGAAATAACCGAAATAACGAAGGTCTTGGAAAACAACAAATCATATATCAAAACTATGATCTCTAGGGTAAGTCCACACTCAACACTCATATCCCGAAAGCAACCCCAACTCCTAGCTTAGATACCTGCCGCCGATTGAAGCGAAGCCGGATACCATTGGTTAAGGTTCGCTGGAACTCTAGGCGGGGCCCTGAGTTCACCTGGGAACGTGAAGATTCGTTCAAACAAAAATACCCACAACTCTTCACAAACCGGGCTTCGTCATCCACTACAAGGTCTTAAGCTTTGAGGACAAAGCTCTTTTAACGGGTGGAGACTGTAACATTTCTCATTTTCATGTCATTTTACGACTCTATTAATGATCACTATTTATTTTAGTCCGATACGCGTTTACTTTTAATATTTACTTTTAAGCTAAATCGCGTAGACTAAAAATAATCAACGAATGTAAACGGTCATCAAATAAATTGAGGTATGCATCAACCAAGTGATACATAATTATTAAGAAGATAATTATGTACTTTGCGTATTTTATTTTTATTGGTCATGCAAAAGGGTTACGTATCGCAATAAAATACGTTTGAACACACCCCAGAAATACCTAAACTTATCTAGACTCAAACCAATACCCGCTTTTAAAAACCTTAACACAAAAATTTAATCAATTTTGTGCATATAACCCACTAGGGGCCGGTTAGGGGTCCAAAACAAGTAGGAAATCTTTCTAATGATCCTTACAAGTACTAGTACTTCCTCTAACTCATTAATACTTGTCCTAATGGTCTCCTATTAGTCATTTACACATTGGTTAAGAACCATTGTGCCTCTTGATTTCCTTTGTGCCGCGGATGACTAGGAACCAACACACAAATCCATAAGATTTGCTAGCTAAGCCAAATCTTGTACATCTTGAGAGTAATTAAGAATGGTACTAAGATGGTTTAGTAAAACCATGTGTTAGCAACTAGGAAACTCAAAAACCACCTCCTAAGGCACAAATTTGGTTCGGTGTGGGTGGTTTGTGAAACCAAGAGAGCTAACTAGCTTCTCATCCTATAAATAATATTCACTAGCTCACTTAACACATTTCCAAACTCTTATATACTTTCTTCTCTCATTCGGATCACAAAACGCAACCATACACTCCTATTTGTCACATTTGAGAACACGACACAAGCTAAGGGATAATACAACGAGTGCACAAGGGGTCTACGAGCTAAGGGCTAGCACACATCACGTCCACTTCTCAATCTAAGAGCTATAGGACCCTTGTAAGTCCCTCACGACACTTTGCAATTCATAGTTTAATTGTCGCTTGATTTCTAGACTTGTGTCGCGACCCATATAGGGTTCACGCACCTATATATGTACATGTTATACTTGTGTGGTGCAAAGACCTAATTAAAACGCATGTACAAAGATGGATTATGTCAATCTAGGGGCTTAAGTGCCCTATTTATATGAAAAACTTGGACCTAGACGTAAACAATATACATTATACACAAAATGGTAAGAAAACTATACGTGAACTTTCTTGTAAACACGACATGAAGACTAAGGAATGTGTAGGCAACCTTATCTAGCGTGTGCATGTAGCGAACACGACCCTATGCATGCAAAATAAGCTCACATTTGGTATACTAGCTCGTTAACGGTGTCTTAAGAGGTACTAGAACACCTAACGGGCCACTAATGGCTTCGTTTAACCCACGCAGCCCACACTCGGGCCCAACAGGCCCAACAGTGGAGACCCTAGCTTATTAATAAGCTCTACGAGCTTATTAAGGTGACCTACGAGCTTATTGAAACTTATATAGGCCCTTATACCCTTTAAAAACCAAACGAACCTTAATGGACCTTGGTACTAATTTTCAGTAAATGGTTGTTGGGCCAACGAGCCCAATAAGCTCAAAATAAGCTCATCCGAGCTTATCAATAAGCCAAACAGCTTAAGCAAACTTAAATAAGCTTAACGAATGCATTTGTACTACCCGGACTAACTATAACATTACCAGTAGTAACCATTATGGTACTACCAGTACTAATGACAATATTATTCTACCAGGAGTAACTAATATGCTACCAGTAGTAATGACTATATCTACCAGTAGTAACTATAAAGACCTAAATTTCATTTTTGTAAACTTAAAGGACTAATTATGTAATTATCAAAACTAAAGGGTTTACAGTGTAAATGTTTATATTTTATAAACCTAGGGACTAAAGTGTAATATCTAGAAGCTTAAGGGTATATTTGTGATCAAAAGTGAAATAATAAAACGCTTAAAGAATCGGTCGAATATTAATATATTCGGACATTAAACGGGTTTAATTTACGACTTAATAAATAAGTATATTTATTAAGAAAGTATATCCGTTTTCCCAAGAGCCATCAAACAATTTCAAATACATTAAACACGTACACCACCACACAAGTGATAACAGTATATATAAACTAGCAAATTTATTGTAGTTTATACATTGAGTCTTTAGCCTAAACTTGTAGACTAAGACTGGCCGTATTTACTTAGGTATTTGACGGTGTGGTTCATACTTGGATATCTATTATCAATTTCCAGAGGACTATTCACTCAGGTGAGTTCATAGCCCCATGTTTTACAATTATTTAAATGATTTACATCCTTGGGGTGAGAACATGCTTTGTTTTACAAATTGGACGCAAGTGTACATTTTATACAATGATTACGTGTTTGCCTAAGTAGCGATAACCCACTGAGCCCTTTATCATGAACTGTCAATTACTGGATTGTGAGCGCGAATGTTATAGATAGATCTATTTGGGATTGACAATCCCCGTTCGGGTGATTAGCTATCACTGGGAACGAACGTATACCATGTCGGATTTGGGATGTTTCGGGTTAGAACATCATTCACGGGCATTCATTGGCAATATATTGCATTCATACATGTCGAGCTTCAGTGTCATGAGCTTAGGAAAACGTGATCACTTTTTATGATGTTTGCATGTGTTGCTAAATCATACACTTGGAAATCTTGCGGTCCTACTATTGATTTACATAAACCTATGAATTCACCAACATTATGTTGACGTTTTAAGCATGTTTTTCAGGTCAATAAGGCACGAGGTGCGATGATACATTGGAAGTCAATAATTGAAGAGTCAACACTTAAGATTTGGGGTCTTATTACATTTTGGGAAAATTTGTTATAAACCGGAATCTTTATTTATATTGTTAAACAATTTGAAGCCACAGGCTTATGTAACAAACAAGCATTTTGTTAATCCAATGTATCTTTATTTTTCAAATGACACGTTTAGTAGTCGTTCTCAGAATCTTATGCTATTGATCCATAAATGTAACGCCCTTGGATATTCAAACATTCCGTTACGTGCTCAGATTTGAGGGTGTTACAAGGTTCCTATCCAAAAGTGTAGAAAAATCTTTACCTTTCTTCAAAACACTAAAAGGCTGTCTCAACAAAAAGGACTTCGCATGGACAAGAGAAGTAGATAAAGCTTTTGAAGAAATGAAAAGATACATAGAAAAGCTACCCACCCTTGTGGCACCTAATGCAGGAGAAAATTTGCTCGTTTATTTGGCAGCCTCGAAAGAGTGCATAAGTGCAGTTTTGATGGCAGAAAGAGGGAAAGATCAGAGACCTATATATTTTGTAAGCAAAGTACTGCAAGGGGCCGAACTCAACTACCTGATTATGGAAAAGCTATTCTTAGCTTTAATTCATGCCGCAAGAAGACTAAAAAGATACTTTCAAGCACATAACATAACAGTCCTAGCAAACAAACCAATAAGACTACTGTTGTTGAAGCCTGAAAATCAGGGAGGGTAGCCAGATGGGCCATAGAACTGGGAAAACACGAAATTAAATTCAAGCCTGGAAATGCTGTCAAAGCCCAAATCCTTGCAGACTTCTTGGCAGAAACTAAAGAAAAGACGAGAAAACAAACTTTAAAGAAAACTAACAGACAGATCAAGCTACAAGATGGAAATTATATACATACGGAGCATCAAGCGATGATGGCTCCAGGGCTGCCTGATAATAGTATGTCCAGAAGGCACAAAATTCACATACGCCTTAAAGTTTGAGTTTACAACAACTAACAACGAGGCTGAGTATGAAGCCGTCATAGCCGGGCTCTACATCGTAAGAGAAATGAAGATAGAAGAAGTAACAGTCTTCGTAGATTCACATCTCATAGCCAACCAAGTTAATGGATCATATGAAGCAAAACACGACCACACTAAGTAATACCTACAAATAACAAAGGACCTGCTAAAGAATTTCTGGCACTCGTAAGTTCAATATATAAGAAGAAATCAAAATAAAAAGGCTAATGCCCTAAGCAAACTTGCATCACTGACTTTCAAACATTTGACAAAAAAGTGTTTATGGAAAAGTTAGCAAAGAAATCAATTCACGAAAAGCAAGTAGCAAGAACAGTGGTGGAAGAAGAAAACAGTTGGATGACTCCTATCATAGAATACCTTATTAGCGGAATTTTACCAGAAGATAAGAAGTTGGCAAGAAAATTCAGAGTAAAGGCTCCAAATTACAGAATAATCGACTGAATCCTCTACAAACGGTCTTTTCTTACTCCTTGGCTGAGATGTGAGATGTGTAGGTCCTAAACAGGCAAAGAAAGTCATTAGGGAAATTCACGGAGGAGCTTGCGGGTTACACGCTGCTCCAAGATCACTTGTAGCTAGAATAACAACAGTGGGGTATTATTGGCCATCTATACATAGACTCAGCCGAAATTATCCAAAGTTGTGATGCACGCCAAATCCACTCGCCAATCTCTAGATTACAAAAACAAGACATGACCTCTGTAACGGCAACATGACCCTTCATTCAAAGAGGTATTGAGAGAGTAGGCCCTCTAACGAAGGCTCCCGAAAGGGTAAAATTTCTAATAGTAGCCGTAGACTACTTTGAAAAATAGGTGGAAGTAAAACCCTTAGCAAGTGTCACGGGAAAACATGTAGTAAGGTTCGTTTGGGAACATATCGTATGCCGCTTTAGAATTTCGCAAATGATTGTCTCCGATAACAGAACACAATTCGAAGAAGGGGTATTCCTACAATTCTGCGAAAGACTTAAGATTAAACAAGCTTTCACCTCCATATACATGTTTTCCCGTGACACTTGCTAAGGGTTTTGACCGAAGTTACAAACAAAGAAATAGTAAAAGGAATAGAAAAAAGATTTGACATAACACATAAAGGATGGGTCGACGAGCTCCTGTAAGTCCTATGGGCTCACAGAACAAGTCTAAAAAGGAGCAACAGAGAGTACCCTTTCAGCCTCACGTACGGGACGGAGGCTGTTCTACCAATAGAAATTAGCATACCCACGAAAATAACAAGGAAAGTAGACCCTGCCCAAAATGAGAAAGACCTCAGGATTAACCTAGAAGTCCTTGAAGAAAAAGAGAAATAGCCGCAATCAGGGAAGTTGCATATAAGAAAAAGCTCGAACAATACTACAAAAAAATGGTTAGGCCCATAGTTTTAAAAAGCGCGCCTTAAGGCGCGCCTAGGCTCTAAGGCTCAAGCTCTAGGGATTTTTTCAGATCGACGATCCGCACATGCACAAGGCTCACAAAAAGCGCAGAGCCTTCGGATTTAGAGCCTTGAGCCTAGGCGCGCCTAGAAAAGGTGACAAATTTTGAAACTTTCTTTTTGAATTTAACATTCATCGCCCTCATATGTTAATAATAGATTACCTAGAAACTACCTAGAAACTAAATAACTCAATCAATTTGAGTATTTGGTCGTTCAATTCAAGTGTCTGCACATACAGATTCCTTCCTCTATTTTGCGCATGAAATAACATAATCTCGTCATGCCATCTTGTCATGCCATGAATATGATACATTGCTTGATATTTTTGGTTTAACTATTCAATTTTTTTAGACACATTAATTATTTTAGTGTTATTTAAGTCATCATTAATTTATAAATTTTCACATAAACTATTATAATTTACTTTAATTTAATGTGACTCGTATTCATGAAGCATGCGCCTTGATCTGTGCCTCGCCTCAAGGCTTCATAAACCCTTTGCACCTTAGTGCGCCTTGAGCCTTTCAAAACACTAGTTAGGCCATCAACATACAAACCCGAAGACTACGTACATCGACTCAACAGTGCAAGTTAAGTAGAATACACGGGGAAAATGGGACCAACCTAGGAAGGACCTTATAAAGTACTAGAAGCTACCGGCAATGGAGCCTATGTATTGTCAACACTAAAAGGAAGAATAATCCTAAGGACGTGGAACAGAGTCAACCTTTGAAAACATTACATGTAATCGCCCACATGGCTATATAACTGATGTTTTATGTCAAAGACCTTCTTAAAGGCAAATTGTACCAGCCATGAGCCTACGATTTTTTGAATTAAGAAACACTTTCAATTGCAGACATATTGCATTAAGTGTTCAGATATACTTAAACTCTGATGATAAAAGGAGGACTAGCTACCCTCCACATGACCTTCAGAGAAATAAGTAAAATGTCTAAAAAATAAACTCGTGCACAAAAGACAAACGGGAAAAGTTCCTAGTTAAGGTCAGCATAGGAGCTATATTAATCTAAGGCATTCAATACTACTTAATATCAAATGATAAAGAGTTAGTGTCTGCTAACGGGGTGCAAGACACCAAACATCTGTGGCCTACATAAACCACGATAAAATATCGTCATAAGTAGGCATACAGGCACCATTGAACATAGAAACCAGAAATAAATTGTCTAAAGGGCATATAGGCGCCCCACCAAAGCCACACAACATAGGATGAAATTGTTCAAAGGATGAACCATCAGAATTACAAAGCTTCACAGATATAAAATAGGCAACATCAGGTAGAAATGGTTTCCTAGATGGAGGGAGCCTCGACAGCAGAAAGTTCCTCAAGGCTCTGATAGCTTTTCCTGATAAGAGAGATATGTAAGGAAACTCGAGCTTATAGAAGGGTTCAACAAACTTCATCAAAAAGCTTCTCAGCCTAAGGGTGATAATCCTACGCATCTTTAAAATCCTAAGAATCCCCCAAACCATGAACTTCATCTAAAGCCTACGATCTTCCATATATGATGGCTTTCTGTTGAAGGTCCCTCAAAGCTTGATTAAAATGCTCAGACTCAAAGAGTTTCTTGACAACAGAGGGGAAAAAATCTTTAACAAACTTGGTTTCCTCAAGACTGGCTGCCTTAAGCTTAAAAGATAAGACTGATATTTCTTTAGATTTTGTAAGCAAGAAATCTCTCTCTCGCTCTAAATCCTGACATCATTGCTTTAGGTGGTCATCTTCTTCTAAATGAGGTTGCAAGACACTTAATTCTTCTTAAAGTCTCTTTCGAGATTCCTTAACAGAAGTAGACACACCCTGTAGCATAGATACTTCCTCAAAGAACCCAAGCATTTTTGGATCATAAGTTCCTCACGACTTGGCTACCCTGCACATCTTGGTTTCTTTAAGCTTTTACAAGACGATCCTCCAACTTTGACATCTCATGCTCAAGCAGACTCTTCTTACTCTTTAACGAAACTAAATCATTTTTGAGCTTGGCATGACCTTGAGATAAAATACGAGACTCATTTGTCAGTATATTCCCAACTACTACCATCTAAAGAGTGTGGACATCGAAGACATCAACAAGCTCGTCAAAACTTAAAAAACCCATTTTTATATTTAAGCAAAGGACAGTGAAGGCCAAAGATCATGTTGTGAGAAGCATGAGCCTCCTCAACATCTAAAAATGAAGTAGTATAACTTAAAAATACCAAATGGAAGCAGGATAAAGGGAGAGACAAAGTGGAAACAACATACTAGGAGCAAGAGAGTCAAAACTATTAGCCAAACTTCCAATTTCCATTACCTTTATGCATATTAGCTAAAGGCGGCGGAATGTTGCCTCTCGCGCTCATCCGCATTGGGACTTCAAGTTTCTTTTTCTTCGATATCACCTTCACTGTAGTAGCTTCCTCTTCAAGGGACTCCATAATGAAGCACCTCCTTTTGGAACCCTCCCCAGTCACATTAGCACCTTGCTCTGGAACACCTTCTTCAATAACAGCAAGTTTAAAACCAGAAACACCTTTATCCTTTAAAAGAGAGGAACTTTCAACTTGGTCATTATCAGCAATACACCGCAAAGGTTCCACCGAAGGGCAACCCATGTCGACAGGCTGATCGACTGGCCTCACGGAGAAAGAAGGAGTCTGACCAGGTTTCTTCATAAAGTTGCGAAAAGCCATCTCTGAAAAAAAAGAGAAGATGTTAGCAAAAGTAAAAGATCAATACTCAAAACTTAGGGACGCTAAAAAAATTAAAGCCATACCCTGCCCATCAACAAAGATAGAAGGATTGCCCAAAGCATGCTCCCAAGAACTTGAAAAACCTGTGAGGTATAGGATAGGCTTCGTAAAAGTCTGAGCCTCAAGAGTATGGCGACGAAGATGATTCTATATAACCTTGTTAAAGGGCTCCTTAAGGTAGGGATAGGCGAAAGAGCCTTGACCATGTCGAAAATCGGTTATCAAGTCTGGACGAAGATCAGAAATAAGGGTCTCCCTCATGAAGATAAACTCTAACTTCCAAGAAGGAATGTTCGACATAGAGTTACCAAAGTGAGGGGGATTTCAGATCCAGGCCTCTTTTAAAACGTCAACAAATCACCAGTGGGGCCAACAGTGAGGAAAGCCCTAAAAAGGGGTATATAAGCCTCCCCACCATAAGCCTTATAAGCAACAGCAAAGGTAGTAACTCGGGTAACTCCAAAGGTATTTAACTAAGGAAAATAACATTGGAACAATTTGAAAACATCCAAACAAAAGTCGTTCAAAGGAAAACAAAGATTACCAATAGTAAACATAGACAAGTACAAGGGGATGTAACCTTCTCGAGCATCTAAGGCCATTTGATGTGATTCGAGAAGTTTTGGATCATAACACTAAGGTATACCATATTCCTCAACAAAGTCAACAAGATCATTTTATGCCAAGGAACATGTAACAGTCACAAGGTTCCTTTTAGACATGGTGAAAAACGAAACGAATAATGAAAAAAGAGGGTTAACAAGACAACGAACCTGAATGAAAGAAGAAGTAACTACACCAGAAAAATATAAACACACCACGATAGAGAAATGGTTAAAATGAAAAAAAGAAGGGATAGAAAGGATTTTATACCAGGCTGGGAAGAATCAGAACCGCACACGTGCCCCACAAAAGAAACCAAGGGTAGCGGATGAGAATGAGTGGAGAACACGCGCCTACACATTTATGGTAAAAACACTAGAGTACGACTCGAGAATTGGAAATACAGACGCCGAATAAAGACCCTTCAAGAACCCGCATTAAATTTTGAAAAGACAACATGACAAGAGCTCGCCATAAATATCTTGCAAAAGGAAAAGAGTTTGATGTCCTATTCTTCAAGAAACACGCATAACACATTGGATTGGGGGGCTTGATGGTGTACCTCATCTCACTGCTCAGAGCCTAGCCTCTGATGCTACACAACTCAGACATCCTGGAAGTATATTGGCGTAAAGCCCATCAAAGGCTACCGTAAGGGAATTGCCAACATACAACGAAGAATGTTCTCATCAGAGCCTCTAAAATTCCAACAGGGCCAGAGCCTCTAATAAAACCAGCGAAGATCAGAGACATAAGATAAGATATAGTATCGTGTGGACCCAGCAAGGACAAACGATTGGCCTTTATTCTTGCCCGTGCATAACTGCCGCACATAGGCACAATCTCAAAGCCTAGTCAGATAACCTCTCATTGGCTTACGAGATCATGCTCTGCTCCAGCCAACCAGAATCAGAAACGTATGAAAGTCTAGGTCATTCCTAGGGTTTACCTATAAATAGTGCCTCATTTACCCAAATCGGGTATGCCATAACTCACATACTACTCTCTCTCTCTCTCTCTCTAAAACACATACTACTTCCATGATTACTAATTCTCACGCTGGAGCCAGTTCGTATGGTCTTCCCCTACGCTTCATGCTAACCCAAGTGATTTCTGTCTATCTTATTGGATATCCATACCCACTCTTAGAAGTATCCAAGCCTATATAACCTACACAATAGGCTTTGATCTTGAAGGTGCAATCTATTGTATCACCAACGTTATACTCTTATTGATTAATAAATTTATAATCAACCTCACCACTTTATAAAAAAATTTATATTAAATTTTCTTTTATGAGCTTTTTATTCGTTTCACAATGTCCATGTTTCTTTTTCTTTAGTTTTAAGCTCTGCAACAGTAGCCTATAACCTATAATAGATATAGATGCAATAGAAAGGCTAGCTAGTTGATGCGGTCGTCGTAGGACTTCAACAAAAAGTTTTACAACTCCCTAGGCAGAGTACCTAACCGTTGTAGTAGTAGTATAGGCAAGACTCGGGGGTTGTTATCATTCTCTAAGGGAATAGGTTGGGAAGACTTGATCACGGTCTAAAAAAATTCTAGAGGTTAAGAGAAGATTCTTTTTGTGCTTTTATATTTATAGGAAAGTAGGTAAACCTATGGTTTGAGAGGTTGGTTTGATAAACTATTAACTAAAGAGTTAAGTACATAGATCGTCCTTGTGGTTGTCCCAAAATTGAAACTTTTGTCCTAAAAGTCCCGAAATTACACTAATCGTCCTGTAGTTGTCCATTTTGAGTTGATTGGTCCTTTAACCGTAACTCTATCCAAAATTTCGTTAAGTTTTCATATCATTGAGGGTATAATCGTCAGTTCACATAAAGTTTTACACTAAGGACCAAATTTGTAATAAAACTAACATTGTTATATTCTCGCCAAAAGAAAATATTGATCTTCTCTTTGCCTTCTTCTTGTTCATCAACACTTTTCCTTCTTCTTAAACATCAACAGTTGCCATAACATGGGAAGACCTACTAGATATTGATGATTCTGATCTCCCACTAACCCTTGTTCTCCATCCCTGCAACAGGCATGTACGTGAGACAATCACAATCACCTCAATCTAAAATACTGATGGTATTGTTCAAGTAGAGGAAGTAGAGGAAAAGCCAGTTAGGATAATACCCGGTCCTGCGGGTATTGTTCAACTAGCTAAGATCCATAAACAATCGGATATTCATGAAGGTAGGGATGACACTGTCTTGTTGACACAAGAGTATATGAAGCAAGTTATTGATGATGTGGGAGAAGATGAGGATTTTAACAGTGGGTCGTGGGTTGGTGCGACTAAGTATGTAAAAGTTAATGGTGGCATTGTTATTAGGTGTTTATGAGACATCAAGATCTTTCTCAAGAATGGGAAACTTGAGCAAGTTGTTGCAATAATCAAGTCATGTTCTTCGAATGCTCTTGGTGATCTAAAAGTGACTGTCAAAAATCTCTCTGGTACATTAGCTGGTTCAATACATTACAAAGTAATTAACGAGGGGGTGGGGGGTTATGGAAAGGAAATTACTATAGGAAGTGCTATAATACTTGCTAATGTTTTAGTATTTTATCCCAACCCATCAATGCATTATCTTAACATTACAAAGAAAAACATGGTTAAGGTTTTCCATAAGGATTTAGTACCTGGTAATGGCAGTGGTATAGGTGGGAGTAGAATGTTGATGGAAGAAGAAGAAATAGTGAAATTAGTAGAAGAAGAAGAAATGACTGATTTGGAGTTGCATGTTTGTGGGAATGTGATTGATCAAGAGGATCTATACAAGTTTGATGAAGAAGCATTAGACCTTATCTTAGAAGAAGATGCAATGGAATCAAAGGCTCATGAGGAGTGGTTAGAGAAATGTAGGCAACAAGAAGAGGAGGATGTGGAACATGAGAGATAGCTATTAGGTTTCCATGGAACAATTTAAGTTGTATGTTTTATGTTTGATCATTTTATGTGCTATTATCTTGTAGTTTCTTTTCCTTTAAATTGAATGAGTTATGAATGGAAAAGAGTTTGAAAATCATACATAATGTAGTCTGAATACGACCAAATGATGAGAAACATGCAAAATCAAATCAACTCGTTGAAAGGAGACCTTAAGAATGAAATTCAAAACACGATAAAATCTCAACAAGCCGTCATGATGAATCAACAAACTACCTTTCAAAATAATTTGCAAAACATGATATGTGGATTGTTTCAAAACCAAGCCTCAACTTCGGGTACTCTTCCGAGTAATACCATTCCAAACCCGAAGGGTGAGATGAAAGCGATCACTACTCGAAGTGGTGTTGCTTACGAGGGACCCTCGATTCCTACTAATCCTTCTCCTAAAAAGGTAGTGGAACGAGAAACCGAGGAGACAACGGATAAGGAGCAATCTAATTTCCAAGGAAGTACCGCTCAAATCCCACCTCCGGTTACCCCCATTTCTATTCCGGAACCCGATGTTCCAAAGACTTTGCCTAAAACCACTCCCATTCCGGAACCCGATGTTCCGAAGAATTTACCTAAGCCAAATATTCCATATCCTTCTCGACTTAATCAAGAAAAATTTCATGAAAAAGCTTCGTATCAAAAAGAGAAGATTTTTCAAATGTTTCAAGATTTGCGTTTTGACATAAGTTTCGCGGATGCTTTGTTTTTTATGCCAAGATTTGCTCCTACGATTAGGAATTTGCTCATGAATAAGGAAAAGTTGCTTGAATTAGCTAAAATACCGTTGAACGAGAATTGCTCGACGATGCTTCTCAAAAAGCTTCTCGAAAAGCTTGGAGATCCCGGCAAGTTTCTTATTCCATGTAATTTTCCGAGAATGGATGTATGTCATGCCTTGGCCGATCTTTGCGCGAGCATAAATCTTATGCCTCTTTCCTTTTGGAAAAAGCTTTCCCTACCCGAACTTACACCAACTCGGATGACTTTAGAGTTAGCAGATCGATCGATTACTCATCCTAAAGGACTCGCTGAAGACATTTATGTTAAAGTAGGAAAGTTCCATTTTCCTACCAACTTTGTTGTTGTCGATTTTGAAGCCGGTCCTCGAGTACCTCTCATACTTGGGAGATCCTTTTTGAGGACCGGTCGTGCTTTAATTGATGTTTATGGAGAATAAATAACCATTCGGGTTGATAACGAAGCCGTCACTTTTAATCTAGATCAAACCACGAGATATTCTTCTACAAATGATAAGTCAGTAAACCGAATTGACATTATTAATGCAGTTTGTGAGGATTATGCTCCGGAATTGCAAGGATTTCCTAATAATGAATCTTTGGGTGGCAATCCCACCCCGACGTCTGAGCCGTTTACTTCTGAATTCATTTTCGAAGAAATCGAAGCTTATCTCAAGGACGATTCGATTTCAACAGAAATTAATCATGCTAATTTTGATCTGAAGGGAGATATTTGCTTAATTGAAAAATTGTTAAATAATGACCCGTTTCAATTTTCTCCGTTGGACCTTAAACAAAGTGAAGTGACCGAGGCAAAATCTTCAATTGAAGAGCCTCCAAAATTAGAGTTAAAAGATTTACCGTCTCACTTGGAATATGCCTACTTAGAAGAAAACGACAAGTTACCCGTGATTATTACAAAAGGTTTAAAAGATGATGAAAAAGATGCTCTCTTAAAAGTGCTCAAATCTAGTAAACGGGACATTGCTTGGAAAATCACCGACATCAAGGGTATCGACCCTCGTTTTTGTACACACAAAATCTTGATGGAGGATGATTACAAACCCACGGTTCAAAGTCAAAGACGGGTTAACCCAAAAATTCACGAGGTAATCAAAAAGGAGGTCTTAAAACTTCTTGATGCCGGTATGATTTACCCGATCTCCGACAGCCCATGGGTTAGTCCAATGCATTGTGTTCCCAAGAAAGGTGGAATAACCGTTGTTGCTAATGAAGAGAATGAATTAATTCTGACATGTTTAGTTACCGGATGGAGAGTTTGTATCGACTATAGGAAGTTAAATGAAGCGACTCGAAAATATCATTTTCCATTACCGTTTATGGATCAAATGTTAGAGAGATTAGCCGGAAATGAGTTTTATTGTTTTCTAGATAGATTTTCTGGGTATTTCCAAATACCAGTAGATCCCCAAGACCAGGAAAAAACTACTTTTACATGCCCGTATGGAACTTTCGCGTACCGTCGCATGCCATTTGACTTGTGTAATGCTCCTGGTACTTTCCAACGGTGTATGATGGCTATATTCCATGATATGATCGAAAAAACTATGGAAGTGTTTATGGATGATTTCTCGGTGGAGGTCATCATCGATCTCTCTAGAATTGTTAGAAAGCACGTGGATTATATCAGTCGTATGTCGTTACTAGCGGAAAATTTATCTTCCGGTCGCCAGAAAAAACTTTCATACATTCATCGGAGGTCTCTTCCCACATCTACTACCCTCATCGAGGATAGTGACTCTAATAGGAAGAGATCGATATAATTTTCCCAGACCAGATGATTCAATACACCAGGTATTGAAATTGATTTTGAATCGGAAGAGGATATTATTGACACTTGATTAACGATGATCCATTCCGAATATGGAGTGTTTTAACTTTCGGCATGGAACCCGATATGACCGTGATAAAACAATGTTTATGAGCATAATGAGCGAATGTTTTGCCCAGGGGGAGTGCAGTTAATGTGAAGTTACGATTCCTTCTCATTTATTCATTGGACTTTTCTCCCGTATCTCACTTACCTTGGGGTTTCTCCTTTACTTTCCTCCACCAAGAATGAGGACACCATTTTTGACCCTAGCATCTTCGCTTTTCATTTTTCTTCTCAAGAGCCAGTAGTACTTAAATGTTTCATGGAATTTTGCTCTTCCACTTGTTTCATCCCTAAGGACGAATGAATTTGGGGATCGAGTCAAGCTATGTGACTCGGTTACCAAAAATAAAGCGCTTCGTGGGAGGCACCCCATGCTTATCCTTCTATCTTCTTTCTTATTTCTATTGTGATGTGAGGAGGCTTGTACTCTTCCGTTTCTTGTTGTTTGTGCTTGATTAAGTGCTTTAATTACACATATCTTTTACCTCCAAAAAACGGTTAAATGACAAAACAGGGTCAAAAACTGCAAATATTTGTTTGTTTTGCTTTTGTTTTGTGCACGGAAGTGGATTATCATCAAAATGACTGAAAAAACCAAGCCAAAATGAAAACTGAGCTGGAATGGAAAAGACTGTGCAAAATCAAGGCCAAAGTCTCAAAAATGCCAAATGTCAGGTCATTACAGAGATTCAGCAGTCATACCAGAGCGGAATGTAAGACTACTATTGGATGAAATTCTATAACATCTGATGGGCCGGGAAAACCAATAGTATAACTACAAAGGATGAAGACCAAATGGGCCCTCAATCAATTTCAACAGCCCATTTGTGTGCATTTGACAAAGACTGTGAAGACTTTGAAGGCCCAATCCTAGCCCAGTTACAGCCAATCTCAGCCATTGTACACACAACACCCGCTTCATAACCTTATTGGGCTTGAAAAAGCCCAATAACCAAACCTGTACCTTATTGGACCCAAACCCAAACCCAGTGGGCCCAATACAAGCCCAACACAAAACCCAAGCCCAACAAAAGCCCACAATTCTTTTTATAAAACTTTAGGGGATAAATTGCCAATTTTAAAAGTTGTTTTATAAAGAAAAATGAAAAAAATAAAACACAAGGGCTGTTTTGCAAATTTTCCAAACTTCCCTTTTTTTTAGTTATAAAAACCAGAGGGACCATTTTTGCAATTTACCCTAACCTCCTTTTATTCTTTTTGTTATAAAACGCAGGGGCCAAATGCGTCACTTTCCAAACTTAGTTTATAACTATTTTGGGGCTGAAAAGAAAATGAAAAGAGAAGAAAAGAAGAGGGGCCAGTTTTGCCTCTTCCCCAAGGTTTACTTTTAAAACCTGCAACCAACCCCGTACCCTCCCCACTTTACCGCCAAATCCCATACAGCCTCTCCCATGGTTTCTAGGCCAAACCACCTCCCTAGTACACCCACCAGCTCACCCATACCCGTTCCCACTTACCCATTACCCCTATAACCTTCCTCATTGTATTTTACACAACACGAAGACCCACATCAATGGCTGGTGCATGCTATAGGCCAATGAAAGGTTAGGATGCTTGGGAGTATGGTAACACACAGCAAAGCTCAACCCAAGTCCAAATAGAGGCTGAGAGTCCTCTTTATAAAGAAGAGAGAACAAGCGAAGTCAATCATCCCTGTTTCTTTTTTAGTGTAAATTTAATTAGTTTGCTTTAAGGATGATTGTTATTCTGTTTATTTTAAGATTTGTTGTAATTATTTTCAGCATTTAATAAAAGTTAAGAGTTTTTTTGAAAATTTTGCATTTGTTAAGAAAATTCGAAGTATAGATTAAAGGCCTTTTATAAAAAACTGTTTAATATTACACCACCATGTGGTAAGAGTTGTTAAGTTAGTTATTAAGTTGTCTTACCCCCCTTTTTATTTCTTTTATAAAGCTAAAAAGAAGCCATTTTTATATATTTAGGGGTGTTTAGGTTTAACCCAATTATGGGGTCATATTTGGGTTTGGTATGGTTCACAAACAATCTGCCAACTTTGATGAGTGTGTGGGGTTTTTGAGGCTGTTTAAATCACAAACTTTTAGTGTCAAAATCGTTTTGAGACCTTTTGTATTCTGTCAAAATTTGAAATAACCAAATTTGAGCTTAAGTGTCAAGCTGACTATGCTGCTTAAGCACATTGTTTTTGTGCTACTTTGCGTGTTGTTTCTAGCTCTTTTCAAAACCCCTTGTTCTGTCCCTTTGATTTGACCAAGTAGGAGTCAAAGTTTTTTTAAGAACCCTCAATTTTAAGCCCCATTATCAGCAGCTTATATTGTTTTCTAGACTCTTAAACTTTGAAAATAAGCTCATTTGCTTCCCCTTTTAATCTGTTTGTGCTTGGATTTGGCTAATAAGCTCTTGAGAGCTTATTTTCATAAGCCAAAAAAGCCCCTAGGCCACTGTTGTACTTCCCCTGGTGTAAAAACCAATTTTCAGCCCTTGTTTTCTTTTAATTAAGCTTCATAAACCCTAGTTCTTTTTGCAGTTTTATTTAGTCCCTAGGTACTACTTTAATTCCCCAAAATTTAACAGCTTAATTCTTTAGTTAGGTTAGCTTATCATAGGGTCAAAGTAGGTCTTTTTCTGTCTTTTATATAAAACTGTTAGATTTAGCTTATTTAAATTTTAGCTTATTTTAGGGCTTATTAAGTGACCTAGCTTATATTTAGGGTACCCTTAGGCCTAGTAGCTTATTCCATTAGTTTCTAGCTTATTTTGCAGCTTAAAATCAGAAAAGAAAAGAAAAATAAGCTTATAAGCTTATTAAGCTTTTGCAGTCCAAAAGCTCACTTTTCTAGCTTATTAAGTTAACTAAAAGCATAAGTGCTTTTACAAAAGTTACTCCCCTTGAGCCCCTTAACAAGTTTTCTTTTATAGCTTTTTGATAATAAGCTGTTGGACCTACCTTGTAATCGGGGTCCACTTTAGGGACTGTTTGTGTAATTTCTTCTTTTATAGTTATAATTGTTAGTCCCTGTGGTTAGTTAGCCTGTTACCCCGTTAGTCCTTTCAGTCCTTTCATTGTTAGTCCCTTAGGTTAACCACAGTTAGTTTATTTAATTTAAATAATTAAATTAGGTTTAGATTTAATTAGTTTAATTACTTTAATTATAAACAGTAAAATTTGGGCATTTTTATATTTTTAGAATTGTTAATTTTTTCTTTATTTAATTTTATTTTTTTCAGAATTTTTATAACTTTTATTTTTTGTCTTTTTCTATTTTCTTAGTTTTAATTAGTT
>BQNB010071348.1:6255-30554 GCA_026074375.1 Tanacetum coccineum | reverse complement strand
TGCAAATGAAGTTCGTTTGATGCATAAACGTAACTCCGATCTTCTTGATTTAGTTGCATCTCACCAAATAACACAATCACCTTATCAAACTCATCAACACACTTATCAAAACACTCAACTTCAACTACCAGCTTCAACATATCCATCTCTATAGTATGGTTCACCTTATTAGTCTCAACAATACTCAACTCATCAATCATCAACACCTCTTTCAATCACTTATCCATCCAATGAGTATCAATCATCAATTCACCACAACGTTTATTCTCCATTATCATCCATCCCTCAATTGGAATATGCTCCCTCAATTAACCAACAATCGGAATTTTCCTAACTAGACTCGGGTCTAATTGTTCTAGTGTTCAAGAAAGGTGATGATCCCATTGATGCCATCAATTACATGATGTCTTTCTTGACTGCTGTTGTCACTTACCGCAATCCCACTACCAATAACCAGCTGAGGAATTCGTCAAACACTAGGCAACAAGCTACCATTAATAATGGAAGAGTAACCTTACAACCAATTCAGGGGAGACAAACTTCTTTAGCTGCGGGTACTTCAAGGACTTACACTTACTAGTATAAAAAGTGGATTTGGCTATACCAAAAAAGTGTGACGATGTACATATAGTCACACATGCATTTTCAAATGTGTATGACAAAAGGTCGCTCGACCGTAGGGTGTTTATGGTCATATTTTTGAGTTGGTATCCATATCCATTAAAAAACAGTGACAAAAAGTGTTAATAAGTGTGACCGTAAACACTATACAAGCACACAAAGCATTTTTTTGTATATTTAGTCACATACAATTAAGCATAAAGTGGCCAAAAGTGTTAATAAGTGTGACCATATGGTGTTTAAAGTGAAGTAAAAGTGTATTTTGTGTGACTATTGTTCATCCAATGGCCACATAAACGTTATGTTTGTGTGGCCTTTTGTAATATATAGTCAAACAAAGCATGTTTGTTTTGGGTATTTAGTCAAATACAATTAAGCATACAATGGCTAAAAGTGTTAATAAGTGTGACCATATGTTGTTTAAAGTAAAGAAATGTGTATTTTGTGTGACTATTGATCATCCAATGGCCACATGAATTTTATGTTTGTGTGGCCTTTTGTAATATTTAGTCACATAAAGCTTGTTTTTTAGGTATTTTTTTTTTAACGGCTGATTTTATTGAAACGAAAAGACTAGCAAGAAGCTAGAAATTACAAAGTAACAAGATGAGGGTTTTTAAGCCAATCTACCCAACTAAAATACTTTTTACATCTATGTTTACACCAAATAAAGGATCGGGTGACCACCTCCTCAAATATAAGTGCCTTCGAAGGACAAGCCGAACCAAAAATTATCTTGTTACGGAAATTCCAAATGTACCACCACAAGACATAACAAACGCCTTCGAACAACTCTTTATGTTTAGAATGAAGACGGATACTCAACAACCATTCTAACCATTCATCATAAGAGGAAACCATCACGACATCAATCTCCCACCAAAGCAAAACCTTGCGAAATATCTCTCTAGATATAGGGCAAGTAAAGAAAATATGGCTAGATGATTCCACATTCTTTTCGCATAAAGGACATAGAATCGACTCAATATCCATGCCTCTTGTAGAGATGTTGTTAGGATTTATGTTTTCCTAAGTTAGTACCGACAGTACAAATAGTTAGTACTGATAGTTATATTTAGTACCAACAGTACAAAATGTAAGTACTGATCAAATAGTTAGTACTGTTAGTAGAAAATAGTTAGTACAGTTTATGAGATATGTATGAGATATTCTAGAAAAAGATATGTGTTATCTGTTAGCGATTTGTAAGCCTGTTTAGGGTTTATCCTTAGTTTATAAAAGGATCCCTCTTGGCATAGTCAGCTCTTGGAGCTCTACGAAACGAACACAGAAGATCATCATGAGATAACTTCAACGCCACTGAAATATTTTTTTTTGAGTCTCCAATGCATACATTCTGGGAAAGTCAGATTGGAAAGTGTTGTCGCCCCTTATTTGTTCCTGACCTGAACGATGTCTACTCAGTTACCCATCTTTCTGTGAATGAATCCCATCAAATCAGTCCATTGCCTCTGAATATGCTGAACCTCCTTGACGATATCTAACCATAAGGTTAGAATGGAGGCCTATCGAACATGTTTACCAATCTTTCCGTCTTCTCCATGTATCCCTTTAATAATTTTGGTCCATAAAGCTGATTGTTGTGTGCAGAAACGCCAAACCCATTAGAATAAAAAGTGCTCCTATTAAGGAGCGTAGAATCTCGAAAACTCCAAGACCTCCTTTTCTTTAGAAGCCAAAACTTTATTCCATTTAACACATATTGGCTTCTTTCCGTTATGCTCGATACCATTAAAGAAATGACATCCAATGGATTCCATATTGAGAAGAACCTTCGCTGGAACTTTGAATAAGGACATATGGTATATTGGCAACGAACCTAGGACAAATTTTAGAAGAGTTAGCCTTCCCCTATAGATAAGGTCTTCAACTTCCATTCTAGAATAACAAGCGTTAAAATATTATTTGCAATCTGCTCCACGATGAATCCGAGACATACGGCATCCAAACTGTGGAACACTAATAAGAGAAAGGCACTTGAAGATTGCAACATCCAATTGTCTTTGCTGCCTGATCCCACCTTCGTCGCTAGAAAAAAGAAAATCCCATGGAGTTTACTTTTGTGCATGTTTATCCGGTAAACCCGAAGCGTGATAAAAACAGTCCAACACCGAAGATTTAGTTTCATTTAGCTTCGCTCCCATTGACCCATGAAAACACACGTTCTTCCGAATTTGAAAAGATGTGAAAACTTAAGAGAAGAACAACATGAATACCTTTAATAGCACGCGTCCACCAATCTTTGTATCGAGATATGTAGACTCTCAATGATCAAAAAGATAAACAAGAAGACGAGTGAGTGGATCACCTTGCGTTTGGCCTCTATGGAACTGAAAATTCATTAGTTAGGACTACCATTCACAATACCGAACCTTGGAATGAGCTAAGCAATTTTGGATCCAACAACACCACTTCTCACCAAATCCAAACCTTTTAAAACGTATCCAAAGTAATCCCAGGACGAAATCTTATGCCTTACGAAAGTCTACCTTAAATACTAATCGTATGCTTCTTTTTCACTTTTAACCATTGAAATAACTCATTTTAAATGACATTGGACCATCTAGAATCTACGTTCGCCACAAGCTGATTGAACATCGGGATACTAAGTCTCCAAAATAACCACCAACGGTTTGCCAAAATCTTTGGGCAATACATCTTGTATAAATTCTACCACATTAAAGTGATTAGGTCTGAAATCTTTCATCGTTTTAGCCTCTTGAGTCTTTGGGTTAGGAGTGATTACGAATGAGTTGTTACCCTTTATAAAAATTGTCCATGATTGAAGAAATTTACACCGCCTCTACCACGTAATTTTCTCAAAAAAGTCCAATATCGACGATATAGAAGCCAAATGTAAAACCATCAGGTCCAGGCGATTTATCAACCCCACAAACCCAAAACCGCTTTTCTTGATGCTCTTCTCGAGTAACCTCAATTTCCAAATACGCAATTTGTTGTTAGAGGCTCAATTTATTCGGGAAGTCCAAAATCGATATGAAGACGATATTCAGGAGGCGTATTAAAACGACTAGCAATTAAGGAGAGAAAGTCATCTTTTAATAGATAGGAGATTCGATCCATATACCTTTCCCCCAATGATACACGATTGCTGAGTTGGTTTTGTTTTTTATTTAGTAACCCCGTGATAATACTTCGATTTTTCGTATCCTTTCTATCGCCCATTGATCTTTGCTTTTTGAGCAATCCATAGTGTATAATTTGGACAAAAGTCCTGAATTGATTTCAAGGATCTCATTGCGTTTAGAAATAATGGTCGAGCTGCCCTCCCCCTATCCAGTGCAAATCAAATTTTGGACAGCTTCTTCTTGTTGTAAGCAGTGCTTATGACTTTTTGTTTTTCTTTGTTGGCTTTAACCAACATTACGAATCTTCTCTTTGAGGATACTTCATTTTTTTTAATAAACATTGATATATGGCATCTCGGTATCGGTACATGTGCAATCATTCCATGTTTGTTTCACAAATTAAGATCGAAACCTTCAAATTTCAAACCTAATAATGGAAAACGAAACGGAGAAGGTCCTTAATCAATGATGGGTCTCATGCATTAAATTAGGCCTATGATCGGATAAGTAACGGTCCAAAGTAATAGATGAAAATGTTAGGACATGATTTAGTAAACTTCATAAATAAGGAAGCGCTGAGTTCTGCCTAATCTTCGTTCCTGATTTTTGACAACATGTGAATTGCAACCCGTTTTTTCTAGAGGGATCCTCCTCCAATTCAGCGGATAATTAAAAACTAGTTGAAAGCTTCAGCACTTGAGCATTAAAATAGACCATTTCTTTCAATCTTGGTCTGTACGCACTTAATTAAATTCACCCATTATGTTACATAGTCATTCCAGCTTTTAAGAACTAGAATCAAAGTAGTCCCATAACAGTTTTCCTTTTCACGTAACTCTTTGAGAAGACACTATACAGAAATAATATTAATTCTTACCATTAGGCAACCATACCCTTGATAATACAATAGTAATATGAGATCGTTGAGTTGAGCTTACGAAACAATCTAGATTCACTATACAATGAATTACTCCCGAATTTCCAACGGACGGGAATATGAAACAAATTCAGAATCCAAGTTAACCCCAAACTAGTTTGATATTGAAAAGCTCAATATCCTCAATTTTAGTTTTCTTGTATGGACGCAAAATTCACCTTGGGTTTTCACTTTACTCCCGGACCCCAATCTTTTTTAGCTTTTGGGCATGGCCCTTGATGTTCACAGACAAAAATTCTTCGTTACCATCATTCGCTCCTTGAGATTTAATGATGTCTCCAATGTTGGTATGCATCCCTCCATATTGGTAACTCATTGTTTGTCCCATTTTTTTAATTACTCCATGAGTTGAAGGTTGATCCTACAGACGTTAAGAATGTCACATTTTTTAAAGTCGACTGGAGCGAGGACTATTATTGTAGATCTTTTTCGTATCATTTCTTATAGCTGTTAAGTGGTGAGTTATTCTCGTTACTGACTTCCTGCTCACTCTTGAACCTTATGGACCAGAGTTATCGCCTTTCATATCCAACACTTGCTTGAAGGCATTTTTGAGCATCACATCAGTTTCTAGAGTAAAGTCCCAAGGGTATTTCAAGGGTATCATCAGAATTGGGAAGTCCAGTCAGGCACTCTTTTTCTTATCAAGTAATAATCATAGATATTGAAAGGGTCTTCGATCGAGTTTCCTTTTGTAACTATTTCAAAACCTTCTTTTTTTTTTTTCCACCTCATACAGAAGCTGTCTTTCTCAAATATTGTTAAAGCCACCTCTTAAAGATCATCTCTCTCCTTCCACATTTGTAGTAATACGCAATCCTCCATTTTCATCAAATGAACTTCGTTTATTAGCTCGTCATCTGACCTTATCTATTTGATCAATGTATTTTCAAAATCAGGCATCCAACCAGAAACTTCTTTAGCCAGTATCTCAAAATGTTTTACCTTGGATAATGACTTAAATGATTATAAATGTTCTCAACTAAATTCGTTGATACAAAACTATATTTACTATGAAATGTAACCATCTTCCTTGTTCATCAAAATCTTGCAATTCCCCCACTTTAGAAGTACTACGAGAGAGGGTCTTTGGGAACCAGACGTTAAGTGGTATACCTCAATAATATCAATCCAGCGTAACTCTTTCATCAACAAAGAAAGAATTGGATGCTTGAAGTAACTGAGCAAACCATGAACCAATGCCCACATTTGACCTAAACGTCTCTTTTGCACCTTCTGAAGTGAATACAATCTTAACCCAAAAACCTCCCATATATTTGAGTTTGACATTACAAAACCTTCATTAGTACACAAGTTCAAATTTGTTAAAGAAGTTGAAGTCCTTGACTTTACACCCAACAAGCTAAAGAATAATCGTCTTATTTGCATACGTTTCATCAAGCACTTCGCCGGTGAATCCTTACTTCTAATTGAAATGATGAGGTCCAGCATTAATCGACATGATGCATAAGATTTAGAGTTCACATTTTACCCACTCTCCTTATAAAAAATCCTTAGGAGCAAATTTGATCCACCATTATTATTGTGTGACGATGCGATGGTTATTTTTATTTCAACGGAGGTCTTTGAAATTCGGCAATTTAGCATGAAGTTTTTAAACGCCCACCCAAATCGTACAAAGATTGTTAACCAATACGTTTCACATCACAAACGATTCTTAATAAGCGAAAACAAAAGCCAAACCATCTTTACAGCTTTAGACATCCTTTCTAGAATAAAAAGCATCAACCACAGTTCCATATTGTTTAAATACCGCCAATAGCTCCTTAGCAGAAAGCTTATCTGGAATATTCTTGAACAAAAATGATGAAGAAGAAAGTTTAGTAAATCATTTCCTTTGATCGATACATCCCCATAGCAGATCAGGAAAACAAAATCTGGTGTTATAAAAAGCAAATCTTTCGAAACGGAAAAGTTAGGTTTTTAAAATAGGGTTTAAAAGAAAGATTTAAAAAAGGATCAAAAATCGGAATGAAAAAATTAGGGTTGGGAATCGATTAGGGTTTTGGAAGTGAAAAAATTGAAAAAAAACGATTGATTAGAACAACATCCTTAAACAAATCATGATCCAAATTGAAAAACCATTGATTTAGATCCAAAAAGATGAAAAAATTGAGATGGATTTGATTCATAAAATTAAGGTTAATCTTTATACTTACCTGATGATACGAGTAAGAAAAAAGAAATCAACCCATATTATTTCCCATCTTTTTTGTTTGGGAAGGTGTGCAATATATCTTTGAAGTATGAGTTTACCAAGATATAATTAAAATTGACATTGTCCTAAAATCAAGGTTATAAATAGCGTGAGGCGTGGCGTGGCGGCGTGGCCAAGCCTCACGTCTTTGCGAGCCATGGCGAGTCATGGCGTTTTTAAGGCGGCACAAAATATGAAAATATTTATAAATTTATATATTTATATCATATTACAAATATATTGAGTTTACAAAAAGTGTTATACATAATGAATAAAGTCAAGAAACTATCTTTGCATGTAATCTTTTTCAATTCTATATAAAAATACGATTTTTATCAAAATTAAATTCAAAAAAGCCTCCACGCATCACATTTTTTCACTCCTCATCTCACGTCAAGCCTTAAGCCCAAGCCTTGGTCTATTGCGTGGCGTGAATGTCACGCCTCGCGCCTTTGCGTGGCTTTTGCGAGCCTTTTAAAACCATGCCTAAAATTATTGTGAATTACTAAGAGCTTTAGACCGTCACAACTCACAATAGCCCTAACCCTCAACACTACCCCTACACCACCACCATGCGGGATTTTGGTGATGAATTGTCAGTGCAGACAATCAACTTCTTTTTTTGTTGTTGTGTGTGTGTGACAATATTGTGTGATATATTTGTATTTAAGTAGAATATGTTTGAGTGGTAAAGTTGTTGTACTACACCTGGTGAAAAGTTGATGTGATGATGAGTTTAATGCAAGTGATATTTGTACATTTCACTTAGTCTAATTTTATTATAGCCGTCATTCTCTGTGTGTTGGATGACTTTGGATGCAGAAATTATCCTTTGTAATTAAGGAGCAATTATAATTCTATGGAGTAGTTTTAGTGTGTATTGGGTGCTGAATGTGATCTATTGAGGGTGTCTGTTTACATGTTAATGATGGTTGAGGTTTGAAAATTATAGTTCGTTATATTTTAGGTATCATGCTAACGTGGATCGGATGACACACTTTTCAATGTCACCATAACTAGAGCTCTTAAGCGGATATTTGTTTAAGCTTATTTTTTGAGCTTAAGCTTATGTTCGACAAGCATCTTATCACTTACGATAAATAAGCTAATAAACTAAGGTCAAGTGTTTGAATTAGCTTATGATTAAAAGTTAGAAAAGAAATGCTTGAAAAGTTATGTAAGCTCATATGCCACAAAAATAAAGCTTATGAAACTCTTTTTATATAAGTTTATAAGTCTAAACTTACAAGTTTATCAATACACTTTAATGAGCTTATTTTTTGTACATGAGCTCATAAGTCTAAACTTATAAGCTTATCAAAAATAAAAAAAACTCTGTTAAATTAAGGTATTGAGTCTTTCTATACTATTGTACGCTTATCAAAACACTTCAACAAGCTTATCATTTGTATATAAACTAACAAGCTTGTGAGTCCTATATAAAAGCTAAAACAAACTAGGATCGGATGTACTTACATTTGCTTGAACTTTTTATTTTAACCCATCTCTAAATCATTTTCACAAGATAAATGAGTAAATGTTACTTTATGTTTGTGAAAAGTCTGTTTATACGTAAATTAATGTTTTTATATATTCGTTTATCGTATTATTTATTGTAGAATGTAAAAGTCGATATACTTAAACAAATATACACACATTAAACACAATATTTTTTTCTTTTTCTTCTGGAGGTTTATTTATGTCCGTTTGTTTATATTTGTTTATGACACATAGATCTACGGATGTGGTTTGTAAACGTATTGGCTTTGCAATCCAAAAAGGGCTAGCGGCGCAGTCTTGCTTGCCAGTTGCCTTCCACCACTATGCAAATCATTATTAAACTAATGTTTCTTATTGAATGACCATGAATAATCGTCCGTTTAAATGTTCAGTTCCGTTCTTTTGTCTGATCAAAATTAAATAAACAAACATGATTAGAGGTTTGTTCTTGTTTGTCCGATTCATTTACAAATCCAATAATCAATCATAAGATATGAAATATTTTACGGAGTAATACAAATCGAATAAAATATTGTTTTGTAAAATTCTATTGAAAAGGAGAAGTCGGGTTCACATGGGTGTGGGATGCCGGTAATGTCGCTAGTGTAAGAGTGTAGAAAGGACAAATCAGAGAATAAGCTTGTCATTTGACGACTCAATAGTTTTTTACATGGAATTTTATCATAAGATTATCATCATTGAAAGTCGGATAAGTTTATGTCAATAAGTTTGAAATTATTAGTTGATGATTATAAGAGTGCCAGGTATCGTAACTTGGCAACACCATTTTTTGAGTGTTTTTTTTTTATTGTCTTATTACCACATCAGCGCCCAATCTGCATAACACCAACACCTACACATCCTCTAATCATAACACAAATATACACTTCACCTCTTTATTTTAATAAAACCCCTAAACAAGTATTTCATTTCTTTTAAAACAAACTAACCTTTCAATTCATAATTAAACATATAAAATTACATAAAAATAAAAACACATTTCGGAATTAAAAAATAAATTTACGAATTAAAAAAAAATACATTAGAATAAAAAAAAAAAACATTACAAAATTAAAAAACATTACGAAATTAAAAAAAACATTACGAAATTAAAAAAAATTACATTACGAAATTAAAAAAAAAAACTACTCGTCTTCGTCTTCGTCGTCCTCGTCACCCAAAATCATTTTTCTTTTGTTTTCTGATCATGTTTTTGCTTCTTGATCCAATAGGCGTCGTCGTCGTCCAAATCCTTGGTGCTAGTAGCTAGAAACCTCAACTCCTCCAACCGCATGAGTGTGCGGTCTTTTTCGGCTTGAGCTTCGAAAGCCCTTTCGGCGGCTTCCCGTTTCAGACGAAGCTCCTGCTCCATTAACTCCCCGAATTGGGTTGACGCGCTACTTCCACCGGTGCTCGCCGTGGCGTCGGATTTGGTTTTCTTGGCGGGCCGTGGTTTGCCGGCCGGACGTGGTCGTGCATCGTGACCGAATAGATCCTCTTGGGTAGCCCCGGGGACGTCTCCGGTTAAGTCAACTTGTTCGGGTGCGTCCCATTTCGGGTGGAATCTCAAAATGGCCCAAGCATCTTCTTGAGAAAACGAGACCCCTTTATGCTCGTCACGGTAAATACTTTGAGCCCGTTTCATCAAATCCACATCGTTTTCGCCACTTTTCCCCAAACGTTTGGCCCGTTTGTACGCGGCGTTGAACTTTTGGCAATTGGCATTCAACGTATGCCATTTGCTAGTCAACATATCCTTTGTACGTTTTTGAAATTTTTTTGAATTGAACTCGTTCAAAACCCGATACCAAAACGTTTCATGCTTTTGTGACCTTCCGACATTATTATCTTCCGAAACGGCCACATAACATGTTGCAAGCAATTCTTCTTCGACCGGTAGCCAACGGCCCGCTGCTACCGGCTCTTGGGGCTCGTCTTCAACATTTTTCCCCCTTTTTGATTTTGTTTTCTTGCGACCGCCTTTTTTTGGCGAATCGACTTGTTGAGGTTGAGTGAGTGATTGAGAAGTTTCTGAGTTGAATGATGGTGGGTTTTGTTGTAGATCTTGGAATTCACTGTTTATGACTTGTGATTGTTGCCATCGGAAAAAAGCTTGTTGTTGTTCTTGTTGGTATTGTTGAAACTGTTCCGGCGTCATCGACCCGGTGAGGAGATTCATAAAACCGTTGTTGGGAAATTCAGACGTATTTATTTGCTTGCTAAAAAGATGTATACAGTAGAAACTCTATAAAATAATACACTTGGTACCACCAAAATTTATTAATTAAAAGAGTTATTAATTAATCGATAAATTAATAATTATTAATTTATATATTAATTAATATTTTATTAATTTATAGTATACAAATGGTTGGAAGAAAAATTCTCTATATATTAATTAATATTTTATTAATTATTGATCAAAGAGTTGGGTTATCGCAATGCAATGGATGTCGAAGATGTTCTGACTCACCCAGAAGAAAATGTAGTTGCACAGTTGTTGACTGATGAAGAAATTATTGAAAGCGTTATTGGAATTAATAAAGATGATATCGATGAAGAAGATGATGAAAGTTCTACAATGGAACCCCCTTCGCGAAACGAAGCTATTAAAGCCGGCAATAACTTGAACAATTTCTTGTTGACTTTGAGAAAACACACCAGAAGTTTCTTACCATGTAAGGAAATTAGGAGACGAGATTCAAGGGGAAATTGATTTCAACAAAAAACAAAAGACAATTGAGTCATTTTTCAAGAAACCTTCATAAATCATTCATGTAATATGCTATATATAAGGAATTATTAATTTATATTTTATATGGGGTCTAAAGAAATTATCAAAAATGTATTATCTTATAATTTTAGCGAATTATTAATTTAGCCCTTTCCCGAGTCCGGGACGGCAAAAAATATTATCTTAGAGAGTTTATTAAATAATCGAGTATTAATTTATCGAGTTTCTACTGTATTGGTATCACCTAGATGTCACCCTCCACCTTCCAAAAACCAAACAAACAGCACAACTCAATCCCAGATACCCTTTCCCTTTCTTGTGTGGGGGGTGGGGGGAGGGGGGTTAAAATGATTTTTTTTTTTGAAATTCAGTCGTTTCAGGAGGTAAAATGATATTTTTTTTAACTAGCTGTTAGGGGCTAAAATGAAACTTTTCAAAATTAGGAAAGAATAGGTAAAATATAAACTAACCGTTTCAGGAGGTAAAATGATTTTTTTTTAAACACACCCCAACGCCTGTTGGCCGGCCAACGCCGAGCCCAACGCCGTTGGGCAACGCCGACCAGCGGTATAGTAACGCCGGCTATCGCCGACCAACGCCGTTACCGGCGTTACTACACCTACCTCTCTTAACCAAATTAAAAATTGTGAAAAAAACAAAACAAACCAACAAATTTGTTAATCCCATCACCTAGATGTCACCCTCCACCTTCCAAAAACCAAACAAACAGCACAACTCAATCCCAGATACCCTTTCCCTTTCTTGTTTACAAAACCAAACACACACCAACACTGTAAAAAAACACACACAAAAATGACAACCTCAATCCTCCTCACCAACTCCTTCTCCTACATTTCCCAAACCCCCAAAACCCCTAAACCCATTTCCCAAACAACCCAACTCAAACCCATAAACATCTTCCCCAAACAAACTGTTTCAAAAACTTCCAATTTTATGCACACCAAGTGTTTGATAAAAAGCCGCAAAGTTTACAAAGTGTGCGTGCTCCAAGACTCGGATACTGGTGTTGCTGATGATGTTTTGGTGGGTGAGGATTCGGCGAAATTCGAGTTGGCTAAGCAGAAGATTAGTTCATGGGTTTATTTTGGTGGGGTTTTGGGGGTGGTCTTGTTTATACTTGATGTTGTCTGGCTTGATAATACTACTGGTTATGGTAAAGCTTTTATTGACTCTGTTGAGAGTGTTTCTGATAGCCCTGAGGTTAGTTTTTAGCATCCGGTTTTTGGCGTAGATACTATGTTGGTGTATGAATATGTTATGTGATATTAAAATGATTTGCTTTATTGAGTTTAAATGATGATATACTTATTTGAGTCAAAATTGGGATATAGTGAAAAATGTTGAAATATTATGTTATAGATATCTTAGCGCCTGAGATTAACTTTTGATCATGGCGCATCTAATGGAGAAGTTAAGTGCTTTTTGACTTCTAGGTAATAGATAGTCTATCTTAGTACACTAAGATAATGGAGTTGATGTTAAATAAGTTGTTAGAGCTGAGTGAGTAAGTTTGATACTTTGTAGAATCTTTGGGGCCGGATTTTGTATAATTTCCTCTATGGACCACATCAAGAATCTATGAAGGGTCTGAGCTGTAAAACGCGATGTAAATTACCCAACTCTTTATCTTTTTATATTTCTGGAGTCTAATTAATCTAAAGAATCAACCACTGTACGTGTTACTGTGCTAGAGAGTTAAGTTATCAAAGGCAGAATGTCAATTCAGATGTTTTTCCATTGAATGTTATTTATCTGTTTTCCCGTTGATTCTTATATGCGTAGTCAGACTTAATTTGACATCCTTATGCAGGTTGTAATGTTCCTCCTTACACTTATTTTTGCCATTGTACATAGTGGTTTGGCTAGTCTTAGAGACCCAGGCGAAAAATTGATTGGGGAGCGCGCTTTTCGTGTGTTGTTTGCTGGAACATCTCTTCCTCTCGCCGTTAGTACAATTGTAAGTTCTCATTGATATACATAGGTTTTGCTTTATGTATAAGGGCATTGCTGTAGGCACTAGTGTTCTTGATAATTTCACCCCAATTAGATTTTCTTACGTGTCATGGAGTGCAAAAATTTACGGAAAAGTTTAAATATTAGTATTCAGCACCTATTAATAGTTGGATCTGCCTTCATAACCCCGCCCCTGTGCATAACCATGTTGATTAGGCCAATTCACTGATTTATGAATAATTAAACTGTTCTTTTAATCCCATGTAAATAGTACCACATCCTTCCCAAAATAAATGAAATTCTTAATTGTGCACATAGTTTAAGAAGGGTGTTTGATTATATAGATTTACGGAGCTGTTAAAAATCTATAATGTCCCTTGATAAGGACACGAAAAGTATGTTACTTGTGCTTTATGATGATTACTACTACCCTAAATAAATCTATTTTAATCGAAACTTCTCACTATGGTTTACTACTTTGAGGATCATATCAGACATGCTGTTAAATCCACTTTACGTGTGCTCTGATGCGACATTCTACCATTTTTCTAAACACTGCTAACTATGTCTGTCTTATGTTGTTTATTGCTAATGCTTTTGATCTGTCTGTTTTAATATTTTAAGTGACGTTAAAGACTTGTGATTCAGGTGTATTTCATCAACCATAGATATGATGGTGTTCAGTTATGGCAGCTACAAAGTGAACCGTTGTTACATCACCTGTTGTGGGTCACTAATTTTATATCCTTCTTCTTCCTCTATCCATCAACCTTTAATCTGTTAGAGGTCGCCGCTGTCGACAAGCCAAAAATGCATCTTTGGGAAAGTGGGATCATGAGAATCACCAGGCATCCACAGGTACTTGTTCCTTTACAAAATTTTCTTAGAGGCGGCAATTTGACTCGTTTAATCATAACTTGGTCTATTCGCACTGTATTTTATCTATGACGGGTCAACTGCGTGAAGTAACAAAGTAGCTTAAGTTAAAGGGTCAAATGGGTCTAACATGATGAAATTCTCCAATATATGTTTCTAAAAAGCATTAAAATCTCCTAAATTTGAATTCCAAATATGGAAATAAGTGTTCCGGGTCGTTTCACCAGTCGACCAGTTAAAGTTAACTGTTCTGACATGAAACCTGTTTTACAAGGCCTTGTATGTTTTATCAAATGGATACCTCTATTCTTTCCCTGACTTGCCTTTTGGGCTCTTTTTCAGTTGGTAAGACAGGTGATGTGGTGTCTCGCTCACACAATTTGGATTGGAAACTCTGTAGCTGTAGCAGCATCCGTTGGCTAATCGGGCATCATTTGTTGGTGCTTGGACTTGGTGATAGGAGATTGAGGGAATTAGATTAGGTGAAGGTTTTGAACATTGTCAAAGCTCGAACAAGTGTTCTTCCCTTTGCAGCTATCCTCGATGGGCGTCAGAAGTTGCCGAAAGATTACTACAAGGAGTTCATTAGGTTACCATATTTAGTTATTACTGGATTGACTTTAGGAGCTTACTTTGCTCATCCACTCATGCAGGCTGCTAGCTTAAGGCTTCATTGGTAGTTTATACTATAATCTTTGTATGAAACATGATATATATAGTTTGAGTCACACAATACGATTGATCAATACAATTCATATACGAAAGTAAGCTGACACATGAATTTGGGTTCTGCTGGAATAATGCGTATTTGTAAAGATAAAAATGGATTTCTGGGCCAAGATGGGTTCGGTTCCACTGAACTCATGCGAGCCCGCGCGACCTGCGGACACGAATGCAGCTCCAGTTGCTCACCTACGCGCCTATCTTTTTGCTTAAGGTTTCGTTCCTGTCTTGATAGGGTTTCCAGAATATTCTTGAGGTTCAAATGTTGAATCTATCAACAATTCAAAATCGTGTATAGATAGACTCGGCTGAATTTCAGCAACTATCTTTGGCTTGTTGACCAAGATAGGGTTTCCTATATATGGAACCGTCTCATTCAGTTTTTGATACACAGAAAACGAACTCCTAAATAAACCAATCGCAGCAGCTTGTGAGAGATCTTTCCAGCAGTTACCGTCGATCATAATACTCGATCCTTTCCGTAATCTTTCAGGTCAGTTTGTCTAGTCCGGCTGTACAACAGCTTTGGACGTTGTACCCTGGGAAACAGACGGCGAATCTGTTTTAAGGGAATCGTGTTAAACACGAGCCTCGTTCTTTTACTGCTTTAATTATCTGTTAATTCGTTCGATTTATTTACTTGTTAATGTTATTCGATTTGCACTATTAAAAGCATGCAGGTTTCCCAACAGAATCAAGGTATATATAATGACTAATAACCAAAGCATTCAGTATCCATGCACAACAAATAATGACATACAAACAAAAACTAACACATGAATAAGCAACCCACATGAAACCAAGTTATAGTATGAGCAATAAAATACGAACAAACAAAGACAAACTTTATTAGCACATCCAATCACGTCAAAGTAATCTATACGGTAACGTAACTACTAATCTAACAACACATCACTCAAAGAAAGGAGATGCAGAAGACGATTGGAAGAAGGAAGGTGGATTCGAGAAGAGTTTAGAGTTGTATATCCTCGCGTTAATAATAATAATAATAAATATGAAGAAATGTTATTGGGCCGAGCTACAAAAGACACTATTAATTAGAGGTGGCAAATCTTGCCCATATGTTAACTCATGGGCCTAATGGACCCTTTTTTTTTAAGTTATGAGCGTAATGGACCATTTTTCTTTTAAGTTATGGGCGCAATTGACCTTTTTTCTTTTAAGTTATGGGTTATTTTTGCCCATCAATAATAATTGATGGGCTAGTATGGGCATATGCCCAACTTTATATGGGATTTTTGAATTACACGTTTTCGTCCGTTTTTTTACGATTTAGTCCGTTATTTTACGATTTCATCCGTTTTTTTACGTTTTCGCCCGTTTTTTTACGATTGCGTCCTTTTTTTTACGTTTTCGTCCAGTTTTTTACGTTTTCGTCCGTTTTTTACGATTTCGTCTGTTTTTTTACGTTTTCGTCCGTTTTTTTACGTTTTCGTCTGTTTTTTTACGTTTTCGTCCGATTTCGTCTGTATATTTACGTTTTCGTCCAGTTTTTTACGTTTTCGTCCGTTTTTTACGATTCCGTCTGTTTTTTTACGTTTTCGTCCGTTTTTTTACGTTTTCGTCCGATTTCGTCTGTATATTTACGTTTTCGTCCAGTTTTTTACGTTTTTTACGTTTTTGTCCGTTTTTTACGATTCCGTCTGTTTTTCTACGTTTACGTCTGTTTTTTACGTTTTCGCCCGCTTTCTTACGATTTCGTCCGTTTTTTACGATTTCGTCCGTTATTTTACGATTTCGTCCGTTTTTTTCAATTTCGTCCGTTCTTTTACGATTTCGTCCGTTTTTTTACGATTTCGTCCGTTTTTTACGTATAGTCTAGTTTTTTTACGTTTTCGTGCGTTTTTTACGTTTTCGTCTGTTTTTTTACCTTTCCGTCCGTTATTTTACGTTTCCGTACGTCTTTTTACGTTTTCGTCCGGTTACGTCCGTTTTTTTACGTTTTCGTCTATTTTTTTACATTTTCGTACGTTATTGTCCTTTTTACGTAAAACGGACGAAAACGAATAAAGAAAACGAAAACGTAAAATCGCGGACGAGAAAGTAAAATAACGGCCGAAATCGTAAAAAAAATGACGAAATCGTAAAAAATGGGCGAAATCGTAAAAAACGAACGGAATCGTAAAATGACGGGCGAAATCGTAAAAAATCTGATTAAACCGTAAAAAACGGGTGAAATCGTAAAAAAAACAGACGAAATCGTAAAAAAACGGACGAAATATTAAAAAACTGACGAAACCTAATGAAAACGTAAAAAAGGTAAAAATCGAATGAAAACGTAAATAGACGGACTAAAACGTAAAAAAACAAACGGAAACTTGAAAAAAATGACGAAATCGATAAAAAAAACAGACGAAACCGAACCAAAATATAAAAAACGGACAAAAACGTAAAAAAAACGAACGAAATCGTAAAAGAACGAACGAAATTGTAAAGAAATAGGCGAAATTGTAAAAAAATAGACTAAATCGTAAAAAAAGGGCCGAATCGTAAAAAAACAGACGAAATCGTAAAAAACGGGCGAAATCGTAAAAAAAACGGACGAAATCGTAAAAAAACGGGCGAAAGCGTAAAAAAACGGGCGAAATCGTTAAAAAACGGACGAAATGGTAAAAAACGGACGAAATCGTAAAAAATCGGACGAAACCGCAAAAAAAGATCCGAATTTTAATTTGCCCGTTTTGACCCTTGTCCGTTTTGGCGTTGCCCGTTTTGCCCGTTGCCCGTTTTGCCCGTTGCCCGTACCCGCCCGGTCCGCCCATTTTGCCACCTCTAACTTTAACCCAAGATTACATAACAATGTATGGACACAAGTTACCACCAATATTTTAAACATCGGTTTTTAAATTGACCCGACCGAGCCACCGGGTCACGGTTCAACCAGTGGTTCAACCGGGTTTTCCGGCCAAACCTGGCTTCCGGTCACCCGACCGGTTCAACCGGCTAGGTCAACCCGGGTTTTAAAACATTGGTTAGCACTGTATCATTGAAAGATGTTTCAAATGTGACAAATCCTACAAAGTGCTGCCCGACATTTTTGTTAAATCTAACGTTTGCAAACCTAAATCCTTATAATTTATTTAATTACACGATTACTAAAAAGACCATTTTTAAATCTTAACAAATGCAATGCCAAGGTGTTTGTGACGATAATAAATTTTCCAAAAAAATTATAATCACAATTCAGAAATGAAAATTCATCATATTTATCATCAGTTATATCATACGATCATAGTTAAAGACTGCTAAGATCGAGGCCAATGTGATAGATCACCAGATATTCTAATAAATCTTACAACACAATGGTGGAAGCGGTTCATGAGGTTGCAGTTTATATTCATAGGTTTCATAACCTCGATCTCTTTGAACAAGGGTAATAATAATCTTAATATTCAACATACATACTTTGTTTTATTTCCCATTGCATGTAGTAATACATACATTCTAATGCAATTGCATGTTAAAAGAATACACTTATATGTAAAAACAGTAAACTTTTTTCGGTCATACAATGGACTAACTTAACAAGACATATAACACAAAAATTTAGGACTGGATTCATTTCGGAGAAATCTGGATTTTTGACAAAATTTAACACTGCGCTGCAAATTTTATGTGATTCACGCCAACCCAGGGACCTCCCTTGGGTCCGCCCTGATGCAAATGATTAGGTGCAAGCATGCCACATACAATATAGGGGCAGAGATACAATATAACTGCAATTTTTTTTGTTTATCAGTATTTGTCATTTTTCCTAAAGCTTAACATAATTAGCTTATCCACTATTTTGAAAGCAAACCATTTCGACACTGAAGTTAATTCTGGTAACAAAGATTGATTTGACATTGAAATAGATACATGTATTCCCGAAGCAAGTGTGTATAAATGCATGATTTTGTTGTATGCAGGTGGTATCAGATCAAGATATCCATGAGATGGGAAGATGCTAATTGCATTTCTTCACCTGGTTCTCCTTCAAGGGTCATACAATATGAAGGTACTGTGCAGTTAGCTCATTATTATTTGTCTATGAAAGTTTGTTGTGTACGTAATGGATCTCAATGTTGAACGTCCAAAACATTGCTGTTGTAAGTCATTAGTTTTATCTGCAATCTTGTATGCAATGCATCTTTCTCTTTCTCATTTGATGTACTATCAAAATGGAACAAGCAACTAAAATTGTTTTATATTGTTGTGTGAACTTTAGCTTCTGAACTCGGATGTGATGATGTCTTTGGTGCATGGACGATCGATGACTTGGACCATAGTTTCTTATCCCAGCCTTTTCGCATTCGATATGCAAGGCAGGATATTTTTCTGTGCGTCATGATATTTTTTAACTTATCTCTTGGTAAAAACCAGGTCGCTTTCTATCTCTTCCCAAATTTGGATAATTCTCACATCATTACTATTTTGTTAGTTGATATAATCCTAAATTCTTCAGGGTCCAATAACGTCTCCTGTAATTCTGAAGTTTGAGCTTCTGTTTACATCTATATTGGAGGATCGGTTAGTAAAGACATTTATATAACAGATTACTACTCATGTGGAGTACATGTTTACATTTGGATATTCACAGTAATTTGTTATTCATTTCATCATATCCTTACTTGATATTGTTTTTATGCACCATCTGCAGATCAAGTGTGCAGGCGTTTTGGGATTCCGGCCCTGCTGCAGTCCATGAATTTCGAATCCCACCCAAGGCGCTTCTAGGACTGCATTCATATTGTCCTATTTATTTTGATTCTTTTCACTCTGTGCTTGTTGATACTAGTGTCCACATCGGCTTGTTGAAAGGTGGTGCTTGTTTCATAAAGACACCTAGGTTTGTTGCAAATATTATTTGTCATTTGCATCAAGAACCAATAATGGTTTCTTAATTTCTTTCGTTGGTTCTTATGTTTCTACTTATTGGTTGGCAGTCAGGTTTGTTTTGTACTTAAACGTTTTCTAGAGTAATACATTCACCGGGTGTAACAACCCTTATACCCCAAAAAAAAAGACAGTCAAGTTTGTTGCAGCTTTTCTTTAATTAATAACGCTTTCATTTCTTATCACAGTGATACTCATGGTCATGAAGAAACTTTCGATGAGAAGTATAACGAGGCTAATCAAGTATGCCCTTATTCGACCTTCTTGTTGGTATATATAAATGGTCATTATTAGGGCAGAAAAGTGGCAGTTAGTGTAATGGATCAAATCAGGTAAGTATCGGAGTTGGTTAGGTTGACCAGAGACAATTTTTGTCCAAATCTTTTAAAATATCTATATAAATAGTTAGCGTGTCTATAATGAACTAATTACACTATATTATCTTAGTAATAATCGAATATCCTGAATAAAAGGATTAAGGATGTTTTGTACTAAAAAACCACCTTCTAATTGTATCATTTGACCCATTACGGGTGTAAATATCCACCCAGTTTGACCCATTAAAAAGTAAACCGGTCAATGCCATTTAATTATCAATATTATTTAGTGAATATTAAGTATTAATGTAACCTTTTGCTTAGTTTTGCGCTCAATGTTATTGAAAACAGGTCATGTTTGTCAAGGCGTTTTCAGCCTCTCATGCTATTCTACTGGAAGAGCTAAAAAATCTAAGTACCACAATCAATCAAACAATTGATTTGGCTGGCTTGATTTCCATCCACAATGAGACTGCTAATGCTGAATCTTCACTAGTGCAAGACAAGATGCAAAGTGAATCCGAGGTTGTTTCTACACGGATGTTATGTAATTGTTTCCTTAAGTGATCTCGTATGTATTTAAGCTTCACTTTATCAATCTGTTGTGTCTTTGAGCAGGAACCAATCAACAACATTGGTTACCAAAATGATTATCTTTATTCCGTAGAAAATGATGAACTTTCTCGTCTTTTGCATTTACTTGGAGATCAGATTCTTTACTTATGGAAGATATATCTGAAGTTTCATTGGTTTGGTTTCTTTTTTTTACTTATTTTCTGAGATTCTTTTTACCCTTATTAGCGGTCTCTTACTCATTATACATGATTTGTTATTCGTCACAGGGATAATAAAACAAGGATTTTAAAGCAGTTACATGATGCCTGGGCTGATGATCGTAGAGCTGAATGGTCAATATGGATCGTGTCCTCTAAGGTTGAGGTGCTTCACCGGAATATTGGCTCTGAGGTTGATGAGTCCAACAATAATGTTCTCGGGAAAGTCAGTGCTCTTCAAAAGATGACCAACGATGTAATTCCATAACCATTCTTGCTACTAAGTTTCTATACTCAATCTATGATTGGCCTAAGTTGGTTATTTTCTATTATGATTCCACCTAAATTACAATCCCAAGTATACTTTGAGTAATCTGAAAATTCAGGTTGTTCATGGACCATACATTAACTTTATTTTTGTATTTTATAAGATTTATTGTTAAGCTGTTATTGCTATCATTATAGTTATTAATGTTCTTTCTTACCTTAGCCTTTGGAAAATGCAGCAATTCGTGCTGAGCTCCACCGTAGTAGTATTGCACACATGAAGGTAGGTCAGTGTTCTCAAACTTTTATAGTTTCATGTTTCCTTGCATGAAAATCATTAAATTTTGCATAACTTGTATGCAGATGAACAGTCGTTCTATTCAAGACCTTCAGATTTTCAAAGATCCACTGCGTATACCCATTATAATCATTGAACGTGTTGTAAATACACCGCTGCCCTCAACTACCGGAATATCATACCTCGAGAACACAGACATTAACAATAATCAACAAAAGAACCGTGGTTTGAGAATGGCCGTGTTTGTTCATGGTTTTCAGGCATGTAATGCTCGACTATATTATCAATTCTGGTGTTAAACATGTCATTGTGAGAAATGATTGTTCCTTAAATGAAAAATAAATAAAAATGAGCAGGGACATCATCTTGACTTACGGCTTGTAAGGAATCAATGGCTCTTGATAGATCCAAAATTGGAATGTTTGATGTCACGGGTTAATGAAGACAACACGACTGGTGACTTTAGAGAAATGGGACTAAGATTGGCTCAAGAAGTGGTTTCTTTTGTTAAAAGGAAAATGGATAAAGCTTCAAGGTCTAACAGCTTAAAAAATATCAAGCTCAGCTTTGTGGGTCACTCAATTGGAAATGTCATTATAAGAACTGCATTAGCAGGTAAACATACGTAAATAGTAAATGTGACAGTTTTATACCGTTTGCTTATAAGGGGGTCAATTTGTTTATCTGAATCAGGTTAAAATAAAAGAGTGCTAAATAGTCTAGTTTCTATGCACAAAAAAACTCCTTAAAACGTTTTAGTAAAAGATTTAGATTGTTATTGTAAAAAATATAGTTTGCAGAGAGTATTAGCGAGTTAACCTAATCCAACCCACTTGACCGGTTTTATCAATACTAAAAATGACCCATGTCAACCTGAACCTGTTACCCTACCTCGCAACATCTAGCGAATTGTTATGTTTGCTTGAGGGAACACGATAGTTCTTGTAAAAGAAATTGTTCTATTATCTTGCTGTGTTGATGTTCTCTACTTGTGTATTGCTGCAGAGAGCATTATGGAGCCATATCATAGATTCCTCCACACGTATGTATCTCTTTCAGGTCCACATTTAGGTTATCTTTACAGTTCAAACTCTCTTTTCAATTCTGGACTATGGCTGTTGAAGACAATTATGAATACACAGTGTATTCATCAACTAACTTTCACCGATGACATGGATCTTGAAAACACGTTCCTCTACAAACTTTGCAAGGTACAATCTATTCTTCTCAATGGAGAACTCATCTTAAGGATCGGACATGGTTTTGTAATTATGTTATTTATACTTCTTATGAAAAACAGAACCTCTTCTTATTGCAATAAGTTCACATGGTTGAAGTTCTTATATATTTCCGTTTATTGCCAGCAAAAAACGCTGGAAAGTTTTAAGAACATAATACTGCTATCATCACCACAGGTATTCGCTTCCTATGTTCATCTGTCATCACTTGCATGTGCATGCTTTTTCTCATTTGATAATTGTAATTCTAAACTTTTTATATTTTAGTCATTTCTGATTAAAACATAGGTATGCGAATTGGGTAACCGGTCAAAATGGCTAGTTTTATCAGTACGGGTCAAAACAGGTTCAGCCGGGCTGAACTGATTCGCAAATAGCTTTTCTTCTTATGTATTTTTGTAAATACTAAATATGACAATCACAAAACTATATGATTACACTAATAATCCGAAGTTTATTTTTGTAAAGCAATTTAAAATGGATTATGTGTTTGCATGGGCTAGAAGATGACGTGTAACACGTTTGACCCGCTTAACCCATTTTCTTTTTAGTCAAATCTTACAGGGGGTGTGGCTTTTCCTAATTTTTTTGGATCGGATGAAATTGGAAAATTCAATAAGCTCAATTTTCGGGGCTTTTGAGCTTATAGCTTATTTAAGTTCATAAGCTCAAGTACATAACTCATAAGCCCTAAAACGTGAGGCAATTGGACTTTCCAATTTCAAATCCATAAGTCCGAAAAATAAGCTAATCCAATCAACCCTTTAGCTTAACCAATTTTACCTTATAGATATATAGATCGAAACTGCCACTTCTAAATTGTAGATGATTGAAACTTCTGAAATGAACTTGGTCATTGTTCTGTTTCCTTTTTATTCATCACAAAGAATTGGCACTTACGAGAATTTGAATATCAATATCTCTAGAACAAATAAACAAACTTTGCGTCATATTGCTTGTTTGTCAATGATTTCAGGATGGGTATGTTCCTTATCACTCTGCACGGATTGAAATGTGCCAAACATCTTCACAGGACTACTCAAAAAAGGGCCAGGTCTTTCTCGAGATGCTTAACAACTGCTTAAAACAAATCCACACTCCATTTTCACAGCAACGAATGTTCATGCGATGCGATGTCAACTTTGATGTCACGCTGCTAGGCCGAAACTTGAACACGTTAATTGGACGAGCTGCTCACATAGCCTTCTTGGAAAGCGACACTTTTGTAAAGTTCATCAAGTGGTCGTTTCCAGAATTCTTTTGCTGAAAAATCCCCACAAAAATGTATTTTTGAAATGTGAACGCAACGCCCACATAAAAGTGAAAGTTGAAATAAATCTGCTTGATTATCTGAACACTCCATAAGAGACACTATTTGCAGCATCCTAACAAAATTGTTCTAACAAAACACCTTTAACTTTTATGAAAAATTTCCTGGTATATTTCTTAGTTACTATTCATGCATCAGAGTTGATCGACATACTCACGGCATGCGTAAATGTCCCTTATGGAATATGAACAATGCTTTGATGACCCGGTACTGGCAGTTTAACGCCGGAAGCAGTCGGGTCTGGTCGGTTTGAATTTAATGCTTTGATGACCCGGTATTTAATAAATGTAATTGTAGCTTTATTTATCAAAGTAATGAGATCCAAAAGCATAATTATCATTATCTATATCAATACTACTATATAAAGTATTTATAATCTGAGACCCATTAAAAATTAAGATAAGGAGGTGCAATCTTGACCATCCATCTTATTTTTGAGAATCACGTCAAAAAGTGATATGTGTCACCTTTTGATTAAAAAATCACC
>BQNB010071347.1:14224-32797 GCA_026074375.1 Tanacetum coccineum | reverse complement strand
AAGAAGAGACAAAAGCCTAAGTCCAAAAAGCCACCCACTGAGACCAAGGTAACACCACTTAAGCCAACAGAGGGTTCTGAGCAATCCCACTCGGTCTCATCGGGCACCGTACTTGATCCCCAAGATCTAGAGAGAAACATACAACTCGCTAGTACGGGATTGCCTTCCACACTCGATGAGGGCACTCGTAAATTAAAACCTTTGCCTGAGGTTACTGCTACTCATCCCAAAGACTCAAGGGGAAACATTCAGCCCCTTGACATGGACTTAACTTCTATGATTTCTGATGAAGGCACGACTAAAACTGCGACGCGTCCTGAATGGTCACTTAGGGATAAAGACTTAGGGGGAAACATACCACCCACTGATATAGAGCCAACACACCCCACTATTGCTGATCTTTCAGGGACTGGTGCTAAGTACCAGGTGGATAAAACCCAACCCACTATATTGAGGTACTGGTCCCTGACCAAAAATAAAGGCAAGACTTCTTCTGAAGTGGAGCCGGATATTGAACCTTTACAATTACAAACTGTTGTTGATATTCAAGCCTTCCTTATTTCTGAGGATGAGTTTGAAAAAGAAAGTAATGAAGAGGAAGTGCTTGCTGCTAGGGAGGACATGGTTGAGGATCCTCAGGCTACTAAAGAAGTTAGAACTCCCTCACCAAAGTAAGACCACTCTGAACCATCTCATGCTCAAGCATCTACTTCTGACTCCTCAAGCACTGACCTCAAGAGATTTGATAACACTCTTCCTCTCACTGAAATATAATTGTTCAAGTATCTCAGGAAGATGTCATGAGTTATCTTCAATAGGATCATTGAGAAATAATAAGAACAACATGAAGAAGCCATAATCTCCTATGCTGATCTCAAGGCCTCCATTGAGCAATACTATGATGAAAACATTGGTCATAGAGATCTGACTGACAAGCTTGTAGAAGCCTCATGAGTTCTCTTGATAAAAGCAGCTCTACTATTAGTGATCTCTACAAAGGCCTGGATGTCATTACTCAGCTTCTCAAAGACATCGCAAATGCTGTCAAAGATGACCCTAACACAAACAAAAAAATTGAGGAGGCCACTAAGACTTTTTCCAAGATCTTCACTCAAACTACTCAGATTCTCTCCTTAGTCAAGGATGTTGATTTTTCTAATCTTTAGTCTACTATGAAAGATCTTCAGGCTTATACTCTCAAACAAGATGAAGAGCTAGCTACTTGGGCCAATTCCTCTACAAACATGGCATGAAATCTTAGTTCCAGACTCTCAGGTCTTGAACGAGCTAAAAATTACATCCAAACAAGCATGTCCTCTCTTAAAGAAGACACTCTCTCTATCAAGACTATGATGACTGAGATGTATGAAGTCTTTAAAGGCCAATCCTTAGGCAGTGTTACTCCAACACTTGCTCTCACTCACTTCCAGCAAATGTTGAGGGGGAGAATGCTACCAACACTGCCACTAAAGATCCTCAATCTCACGCTGAGGGGGAGTCTGATTCAAATAAGCAAGAAAAGCCTAATGAGGTCAAACACTCAATAGATGCAATCATTGAGCTCATTGGGTCATCCAAACCTCAACCCTTAATCCCTCAAGCACAACCTATCACCATCATCAATCCTGAACTAATCATTTCACAAAGAGAAGGCAAAGGTATTGCCACTGATGACCAAGTCGAAGATCAAGGAAAGCTGGTTAAAGCCTCATCCATTATTAGTCGTGATCCTAATGCTCTTATTCCTTATACAATAAACGGAGAGGTGTACTATCTTAATACTAAACAATTTCAGGCACATATGGATAAAGAAGAGATAATCAAGAAAGCTGAGGAAGAAGCCAAATTCTTTGAAATAAGTAAGCCTGAAATGATCAAGGTAGTTCAGGAAGAAGCCAAGAAGCTTGGGATTAATCCAAAAGAGGCAATTTCCACTAAGGCTGGTGAGAAATTTAAGAAAGCTCGAGATGCTGAGCATGAGGTCCTCAAGAGAAAACACATTAAAAAAGTTAAAAAATCTCTTGAACTTAAAAAGCATAAGTATGATAACTACATGTGGACCATCAACAGCAGACTGAAACCTAAGACTATCACTAACATCAAAATCCATCTAAAAATCAAGCCTATTATCATAACAGTCTATAGAGGTATCGATGGTAGAAACTTTCAAGTCCATAATCTTTTTCTCTTTAGTGAATTTGGTATCTCTGAATTGGATGAGCCGAGGGAGATTATTCCCACAAAGAAAAACACTGTTGTAAAAGACTTGATGAATTCTATAAGCCAAAGATATGAAAGAATAAAAGAATTCCTCGAGGAACTTCGAAACAAGTCAGCAATCCATGCTCCTGCTCCTGTAAAAGACTTGATGAATTCTATAAGCCAAAAGACTTGTAGCTGCCTCTATGGGTTAGTCACCTGAAAATGCAAGGTTCAACATGAAACTGAAGAATCTCATTGCTGAACATCCTAAAGAGAAGCTCAAGTCAAAGAAAGTCAAGTTGGAGGCTCTTTGATATGAGATGAACTGAGTACTTATGATGTAATTTTTGTTATCTTTTGTAATAGATAATATGGCCTTGTAATCGTTTAATGAAGTATCTTTGGTTACAACTCAGTATCCTTAAAAAGCTTTCTATAACTCAGTGTGAGAAGAAGCTGTATTTACTCACTCACACTGATAAACACTTAGGCTATATTTATATCCAAATAGAGGGAGATTGTTGGGCCAATTTCATTGCCCACTGATCTTTCACTTAGGATTTGAATACAAAATAACCTAAGTGTATTTATCTTTTAACAATTCAAGGTCACTGAGTGAATAGTCGCTCAGTGAGTTACCTTCAAGATGCTCAGTCTGAGGCTACAAGAAAGACTCTAGCATTTAGTGAGGTGATACTCAGTGAATGAAGCCTGAGCTAAAAAAGAAGGTGATGGGTTCAGTGAGTTTTGGCAATAGACTCACTGAGCCCCATACGATCTCCAACAACTAGAAGACCCTGAAGACAAGAGACTGAAGAATAGGCGGGATAGTTTGAAAGCAGATAAGTCTAAGCTCTTATCTCCTAAAGTAAACTTATCCTGAAGAAGGGTATAAGACAAGTTTAGTGTCAGATTGAACTTGGAAAGAGAATTTGTCCCATACCCAGAATAAAAACTGTGATAAAGACAAAGTAGTGCAAATGTGCCAGCTAATTGGAAGTAGGATTAGTGCTTGCCACCCATGTGGGTGTGACCCAACCTATGAATTATAAATAGAACTCTTGTAACAGAGTAGATGTTAAGTTTGTGCATTCAAAGTCGCAACTTTCACAAACACACATCTACTTCTCCAAATCTACTAAGTCCTTGAGCAAGCTCAGTTGGTTAGCATAGTAGTTAACTTTGCATAACACTATAGGTTTATGCGAAGTTATTAGTAAGGAGATCACACACATATATTGTCATTTAATCCCCATTATAGTTCCACATACAATGGGGTATAATTCATAATAAAAAGAGTTAAACATTGAAAAGTTATTTTTGTGTCTTTTACTTATTAGTTATATTTACGTACACAAATCTTTTCAAAGAACAAATTAATTACTTTACTTGCTAGCCATAAGTTAGTTAATGATACATTTATAGTTACTGTTCACAAACTAAGTAGGAACAACATAGACTCATTAGGCTTAGTTTTAGACTCAGATAATCATAAAAAGCTATTAGTATGATTAAGTTATGACACTCGCAAAACGACTTAAAAATCTGCCCAGATTTCATTCTTTTAAACAAGTGCAGAATTTTATTTCTCACTTTTCCTAACTTCTAACGGCCGTGAAAAATACAGGACGCACCATATATCAAAACAGAACTACAGACATCCTCTATTATAAATCTTAGCCTAATTTCAGTTTCATAAATTTTGACTCGCCTAACTCGACACTTTAATTTTCTGCCCTAATTAGGTAGCTTTAAACCCCTTCAAAATTTCAATTTCTCGTGTCGCGAACATTGTCGACACTCATAAACTAGCCTAGCCCTATAAGTAATCATCTCAAACCAACCATGAACCTCAAAACGCTACATGTAACACAATCTATGGATTCTTGATATAAAATCAAACACATGTAAAGAATATATAACTCAATCAATTATAAAAAGGTAAATATAAGACTTGCAAACTCAAAGCAATACAAAGAAAATCAAAACAATCAAACCCTATTGGTTTGATCCCTTGGCTGAAAAACACAACACCAAAAACAAAGCCCTAGTTTGATTTTTACTACACCAAATCTTGCACACACACTTAAATTCAAACCCTTGTAACACCAATTTCATCTAATTTCAATTAAACCCTTTAAATCAAAACTAAGAAAATCAAGAACTCGTGAAATCTTTCGCATGGAGGTTTCTTTTTGTCAAGGGATGATGGGGTTTAGTTTAGGATTGATTTAAGATTGAATGGGAGTGATTTGGGATTGTTTGATTAAGGTTTTTGGGTTTTTTGTTAGGGTGTCGTTCGAACAGAGACGGGAAGGAGAGGAGGATCAAATTTTTTTTATAACTGGTGTTGTGTGTTTTTTTCTAAAAATCAAACCCTTTTATTTTAAGTCAAAGTGTCTATAAAATTCTAGAGGAGTGTTTGTTTGGCTTGTTATGGCGCCACAAAAGGGGGTGTTTGGTTTTTGGTATATTTTTTTAAACTTGTATACTATAAAAACTTTTTATAACTAGCATTTACATAGGGCCCAATGAATTATAAAAAAACCAATTTAACTTGATTTCAACAAAAACACGAGAAAAGTCGAGAAATACAAAAATAAAAATAATTAAGCTTCCGAGCTAAAATATGAAATTATCAATTTCTTTTATGCTTAAATGGATAAGTATTTCAAGTACGACTCCAATTTAACTAGGAATGTGAAATTGCCGAATCGGGTAAAAGTAAAATAAAATTTTACTCAAGAGTAAAAATATGAGTAAAATAGGATTTAATTATTTACCTGAATTTATGGAGTATTACAATTCTATCCTGGCATTGATTTCTTGTATGAATATTTGATTTTTCCTTCAAGCGGTATTGTTCGTAACAAGTTAGTACGGATATTTACTCCCTTCTTTATATATGCTTTGGTTTTCGTAACATTTTGCGACATGTTAGTACCGATGTCTCTATGTTTGTTCTTTAGATCATTATTACGGATGAGTCTTTATGTTCTCCATTTGGTTCGTAATGTCTTTGCATGAATTTCTCGGGTATGTGTTTTTTTGACTTTTATTCTGACTATATGGTTCCTTGTACCCTCTTTTGATTTCAAATTATAGATTTGTGTTAGAGTCTTTACGGTATTTTTCAATCCCATTGGGTATTAGGATGTTCTTTGTTTAAGTTACATAATTTATATTGATGACGAATTATGAAGATCCTTTAGAAGTATATCTTGACGGTGTTTGGGGTAAACAATTTTTAAATTGATCTTATGAATACGCTATGACACCGCTTTTATGTGAATGTCTCTTTACTTTTATGAAAACTATGTTTATAATGAATTTCATGAAACGATGTGATAACGGTTGACTATCAAGACTATATTTAAAAAAATAACTTTTACAAATAAGATATGAAACTATTTTTATTTTATTTTATATACTTGATAGATTTTATTTTTATTATGAAGAGTAAGTTTAAAATGATTCATAATGGTAAGATGCGATACACCGTTATGTAACTGTCTCTGGATTTTTATGACAACCGTGTTTAAGTCGATACACCATTATGTAACTGGTTCTTCCGAGTAAAGTCGATTATCGATAGAAGAATTCTACCTTTCTCATTTATCGATCTTGATACGTATCGTTAATTCGATATGTGAGTCTTTTGTCATTGTGCGTTCTGTTGATTCTTTCGTTTGCGTTTCCTATGGGTAAAGATATTCTTTCTCTTCTTTTAAAGGATTCTCATGGCATTGATTTGTATTTATTTGCACTTGTGAAATCACTTATATGTTTCCTAGCCTTTGATAAGATATTCGTTTGCTACCTTATTAGATAACTCGTAACCCTTTGAATTTGTTCGATATAAGTTTTAATCGACCAAGTCACTCTCTGTGGGGGGCACCCGTGTTGTTTGTCGAGAAGAAAGATGGTTCGTTCTAAATGTGCAAAGGCAATTAGGAATTGAATAAGTTGACTATTAAGAATCCTTTCCCCAGGATTGACGAATTGTTCGACCAGTTACCAGATTCGCGTTATTTCTCTAAGATAGATCTTCGATCTAGTTATCATCAACTGAGATTGCACAAAGCAGATATTCCAAGGACCGCATAGGTTAACCAATGCACCAACGGTTTTCATGGACTTAATGAATCAGTTGTGCAAGCCGTATCTCGACAAGTTTATCATTCTGTTTATTGATGACATCTTTGATCTACTTGAAGTCTAAGGAGGATCACGAGGTTCATCTGAAGTTAGTGTTGGAACTGTTGAGGAAGGAGAAGATGTTTGCCAAGTTTTCCAAGTGTGAATTTTGGCTACAAGAAGAACATTTTCTTAAACATGTGGTAAATATAAATGGTATACATCTGGACCCAAGTAAGATTGAATCGGTGAAGAATTAGAAAGCTTCGAAGACACCATCAGAAATATAGTCATTTCTAGGATTGGTTGGTTACTATCGACGTTTCATCATGGATTTTTCTAAGATTGTTAAACCCCTTACTTCACTGATACAGATGAATAAAGGTATGAGTGGGGCGTGAAGCAAGAGGAAGCCTTTCAGACTTTGAAGGATAATTTGTGTAATGCACCAATATTGTTGTTGCCTGACGGAGAAGAAGATTTTGTAGTCTACTGTGATGCGTCTAATCAAGGATTGGGATGTTTGCTCATGCAAAGAGGCAAGGTGATTGCATATGCATCGCGGCAATTGAAGATTCAAGAGAAGAACTATACCACGCATGATTTAGAGTTGGGTGCAGTAGTCTTTGCTCTTAAGATTTGGAGACATTACTTATATGGGACAAAAACTGTTATCTATACAGATCACAAGAGTCTTCAACATGTATTCGACCAGAAGGCGTTAAACATGTGCCAAAGAAGATGTATTGAATTGTTCAGTGATTATGACTATGAAATTCGTTACCATCCAGGTAAGGCAAATGTAGTAGCTGACATGTTAAGTAGGAAGGAATGGGTGAAACCGAAGCGAGTAAGAGCAATGTCTATGAAAATTCGGTCTAATCTTAAGGAAAAGTTGTTGGTTGCTGAAAATGAGGCGATCAAGGAAGAGAACGCGCCAGCAAAAATGCTGCATGGCTTGGATCAACAAATGAAAAAGATGGGAGATAGAGGTTTATACTATATGGATAGAATATGGGTTCCTTTGATTAGTGATATAAGAACTATGATTATGGGAGAGGCACACGCTATGAGATGCTCTATTCATCCGAGAGCGGATAAGATGTATTATGATTTGAGAGACATGTATTGGTGGCCAGGTATGAAGAAGGATATAGCTACATATGTTAGTAAGTGTTTGACTTGCTCGAAAGTAAAGGCTGAACATCAGAGACCGTCAGGTTTATTGCAACAGCCAAAGATACCTGAATGGAAATGGGACAAAATCACTATGGATTTTATCTATAAGTTGTCAAGGACGACTAGTGGGCATGATACGATCTGGGTAATAGTTGATAGATTGACCAAGTCAGCTTATTTTCTAATGACTCGTGAAGATTATAGTATGAAAAAATTATCAAGACTCTACATCGATGAGATTATGACACGGTATAAAGTACCTATGTCTATCATTTCTGACCAAGATGGACTGTTTACATCGCGGTTCTGGCGAACATTGCATAAAGCATTAGGAACACAGTTGGATATGAGTATGACATATCACCCTTAAATAGATGGATAAAGTGAGCGTACTATTTAGACTTTTGAGGATATGTTAAGAGAGTGCATGATTGATTTTGGTGGTAGTTGGGATACTTATCTACCTTAGGCGGATATGTTAAGAGCGTGCGTGATTAATTTTGGTGGTAGTTAGGATACTCATCTACCTTTAGTTCAGTTTTCTTTTACTAACAGTTACATTCGAGTATTCGATGTGCTCCATTTAAAGCGTTGTATGGAAGGAAGTGTAGGTCACCTGTCCTTTGGGCTGAAGTTGGAGAGAATTAATTAATTACCGACAAAGTGGCGTTGATTAAGGAGAAACTCAAAGCAGCTAGAGATTGTCAAAAGAGGTATGCTGATAATAGGCATAAGCCGTTAGAATTTGAAGTTAATGATCAAGTGTTACTAAAAGTGTCGCCTTGGAAAGGCGCGGTATGTTTTGGGAAGAAAGGTAAGTTAGCTTCGAGATATGTAGGACCATTTAAGATTCTTGAAAGAATAGGTCCAATAGCTTATCGATTGAGATTGCCCTAGGAGTTGAGCAGTGTTCACGACACATTTCATGTGTCAAATTTGGAGAAGTGTTTGGCGGATGCAAATCTGCATGTGGCATTAGAAGAAATTAAGGTAGACAAAACTTTATGTTTTGTCGAAGAACTTGAGGAGATTATGGATTGTGAAGTTAAGAACTTAAAGCGAAGTAGGGTCCCAATCGTTAAACTATGTTGGAATTCTAAGCGTGGGCCTCAGCTTACTTAGGAATGTGAGGATTTTATGAAGACCAAGTATCCGAATTTGTTGCTAAGCGTGTTGATGGAAGTACTAGTTAAATTTCAAGACAAAATTTCCTTAAGGAGGGGAGAATGTGACAACCGTGATCAAACAAGGTTAGTTTAACCGTTAGTGTTAACTTGCTTTGTCTTATGAGTTTGGAATTATGTGCGTAAGTTGTTTTGGTGTTAGATGTTATATGGCATACGTGTTATTATATGAGTCTAAGATAGTGGAAATAAATGATTTAGTCATTTCGTTTCGTTTGTGATGATAATTTCGGAAGTATAGTGATTTTTATTATTTTATAGTTAGTAAAATTAATGAAGTGTGAATCGTTAATTTCGAGTTGAAAATTTAATTAGAATGTTGAGGTTTGATAATTAATTTATAAGGTAGTTAATAAAAAATAATTTGGGAAAATAATATTAAGAAGTGAAAGTGTTTTTATTTTAAGGTATGTATTTATCTAAGTGTTTAAGGTAAGTAATTAGTAAAAAGTTTTGTATTAAATAAAAAAATATATAAATATACGGTAAGGGGGAAACGAATTTTATATAATAAAATAAAAAAAATTAATTTAATTAGGAAAGTGTTTGTTTGGATCGGCTACAAGAAGAAAAAGAAAAGAAAAGTCTAATTATATTAGGAAACTAATTTTATAAAATCAAAACCAGTATTTTTCCCCTCTTTTTCTAGTGTCGACTAAAACCCTCAAACCCTAGCCTCCATTGAAGTTTTTTTGAATCTTTCAAGATCAAGGTTTGAATCCTTTTTGTTAAACTTAAATTGGTTAATTTTTATACTCTTAATTAAGTTTAGGTTTTTAATTATGTAACAATTGAATTAATGGATTAGGGTTTTGTAAAAGTTCTGTAATTAATATGTTATGATCATTAAAAATCGTTTTAGGATAATGATTAGCGTATGGGTGGGTTTAATGAGGTTTAATTGGTGTTAATTCAAAATTAAAAACTGGGCAGATTTTTAGATCATCTTGTAAAACTCATAACTCAATCATACGAATAGGTTTATTTATTTTCTTGAGCCTAAAATTAAATTCAGAGAGCCTACTTTCCAAAGAAATTAGTTTCGTGAATTTCTAGGTAATTGAAATTCAGTAAAAAGTATATTACAAGATTCGTTGTCGCATCTGAGTTTTCAGGATATATTTTATGTTGTGTTTATGAGGTCAAAAACCATATCAAAACATCTTTTAAATTGATGGGATTGCTACAGTAGCAAGTTCATGATGTCTATAAATTTCTGGAATTTTTGTGGATTTTTTTGCAAGTGTCTAAGTGGGTCTGATCAAGTCAAACTTTTTAGTAGTCGAATCAGATCACTTTTTGGACATTTTGAGATGTTGGGATTTTTAAAAATAGTTAGACTTATTATTAATATTTCTAAAAAATTCAATAATCTCATAACTCACTGGAGTTGATGGGGTTGCAATAAGAAATTCTAATAATGCCATTTGGTATTTTATTAGTGGTCGTGAAGTGGCTATAAAATTCTGCCGTAAACTAGGAATTTAATTAAGGATATAAAGAGTGTTTTGGGTTTACATAAAGTATGAGGAGTATGCTGGGATGTTTATAAACATGATATGGACATTGGTATCCATCGATTGAAAGGTTACATGTTTATGGCTGTAAAGCTTAATCATGTGTAACCCGTAGATTATGTTTGTGTGTAGACTTTGCTTGAAATTTTTGTGCGCGTCCATGAAGCTTGAGGTGAGTATTCATAGCCCCTTTTTCTTCCGTTTTCTTGGGGTGAAAATGATACTAATTGGTTTGAAATGATTTTAAATGCTGCGAATATTTGTTTTAAATGGTTATGGACATTACGTGATATTATATGGCTTATGTATAAATTGCTGGATCAGAAGAGGTACGCCTACCTCATGCTTTATGATTTATAGATTAGAAGAGGTATGCCTACCTCACGCTTGGTGATTATTGGATCGAAAGGGCTACACCTACCCCATGCTTCGTGATTATTAGATCGGAGGTGTACGCCTAACCCATGCTTTGTGATGAAATAAATTGTTGGATTTGTGTATAATATTCATGTATGTCCTAATGCTTATGATTCGCAGTGAGAGTAAGTTTTGTGTGTCAAACCTATGAATCTCACCAACATTATGTTGATGTTTTAAAGTATCATTTTCAGGGTAAGCATAGTGAGGCTAAGGATGTTATGACGCGTGGCTATTGAGAGTGTAGGAAATCTGTATTATAGTGCCTTCCTTTCTAGAGACTTTATTTCATATTTTCCGTACTTTGGATATTTTGAATAATCATGTTGTTATGTTTGGATTTAATTATATGTCTATATATTGTGTGTGCGAATAACCTCAATACAAGACCTCTCTTTTGTTAGGTGTCATCATAACACTTTAGATTTTATTTAGTTGCATACTAGTTATTCTTTATTGTCGACATCAATGTGTTGTGATGATGCCTATCTTGTTACGCCTCGCGTTTCTGCCTTGGCGAGGTGTGACATGAATATGCCTTGAGATCAAAGCCAGCATCTTGGATACCAAAGACCCAGATTTGGAGTTTCTTTAAGATACCTGAAAATTCTTTTTATAGTTATAAGGTGGGATTCCTTAAGGTTAACTTGGTACCTTGCATAGAGACATGGGGAAAATTGGATATCAGGTCTGCTAGCTGTTATATACATTAGTGACCTAATCATGCCTCCGAATCGAGTCCCGTTTACAGAGACCCCTGATTCATCAGGGCTCAAATTATTTGGGGGAAGCATAGGGCATTTCACTGAGGCACAATCAGCTAGCTCATATTTCTTAAGTAATTCTTTAACATATTTTTCTTGACAAATAGAAATTCCTTTAAAACCTTGTTTTCTTTGAAATCCTAGAAAATATGTTAGTTTACCTATCATATTCATTTCATACTTTTTGGCCATTAGTTTAGCAAATTGTTTACTAAGCTTATCACTGGTTGACCCAAAAATGATATCATCTACATATATCTGTACAGTTATAACATCACTCTTAATTTTATATGTAAAAAGAGTGTTATCAATGGTACATTTGACAAACTTGTGTTGAATAAGAAATTTTAACAATGTTTCATACCATGCCATAAGAGCTTGTTTCAATCTATAGAGACCCTTATCCAGCTTGCACACATGGTTAGGAAATTCACTGTTTTCAAACATCGGTGGTTGTTGAACATACACATTTTAGTGAGCTATCCATTTAGAAAGGTACTCTTCACATACATCTGATATCATGAAACCCATGTAGGTAGCATATGCAAGAGATATCTTGATGCTTCAAGTCTTGCAACTGGTGCAAACATTTCATCATAGTTAATCCCTTCCTCTTGTTTATACCCTTGAGCAACCAACCTTGCTTTATTCCTGATTACCACATCATTTATCTTGAGGAGCTGGATTATCAAGGTGATGGTTCAACTTAATTGCTTGTGATAACTTTGATTATTAAGTCAAATTAGTATACTAAGTTATCATTCACTTGAGGATCAGTTGGTTCTAAGTCATCAGGTTCATTGAGAACAGGTTGGTCATCAATTAGTGATAAGTCAGGTGATTTACCAGATGCACTGATGTTGTTAGATGGGGATGTGATAGTGTCAGGGATGGTGATATTGTTTGTTGTGATGGGATCAAAGGTCGGTACTAAAGGTACAGAGTCATCGTACCTTATGTATTGATTGGGGGTATCGCTTTGTACCAAGAATTCATCATCAGGGAATGATCTATTTTCATTAAAGTTAACTTCTTCTCCTTTTATATTAGTGTGCTTGATTGCCTCATCAGCTTCATTAAAGGTGACATGAAATGATTCTTCCATTTCTTGTCTTTTGATGTTGAATACTCTGAAGGCTTTAGCCACTATGGAGTATTCAAGAAAAAAACCATCATCATCATTTTCATCAAAATTTCCCAAATGATCTATGTGATTGTGAATGAGCACAGGGCATCCAAATACATGAAAATAGCTGATGTCAGAAGATTCTCTTCTAAAAATATCATATCATGTCCTCCCATCCCTTTTCATAATGATTGATCTGTTTTGAGTGTAACAAGCAATGTTCGCAGCTTCTCCCCAAAATTGTTTTAGGAGACTAGAACCATTTAACATAGTTTTAACTGCTTTAATTAGGGTTTTGTTTCTTTTTTTAGCTACACCATTTTGTTGGTAGTGCACGGAGATGATAAGTTTTGAGAGATTCCTTTTTCCTCACAGAATTCCTCTAGTTTGTGATTTCTGAATTTAGTACCATTATCACTTCTCTACTCTTAAACCTTCACTTCATTCAGATTATCCATTTTCTTAATAAATGACATGATGCAATCAGCTGCTTTGCTTTTCTTCTATAAGCAAAATACTCAAATGTACCTTGAGTACTTATCTACTATGACTAGCATATATATGTTGTGACTAATGGTTTGAGGTTTAGCAAGCCTAAACAAATTCATATGAAGGAGATGTAAGCACTTGTAAATGGAAAATGATTGTTTTATTTTAAATGATGCTATGTGGTGCTTCCCTTTCTCACAAGCTAAACAAGGTCTATATTTTGAATATATAAGAGATGAAAGACTAGCGACTAGGTTTTGTTTGGCTAATTTGTTGATGTTTTTAAAGTTGAGATAAAATAGTCTCTTATGCCATAAGCCAATTTACACTGTTTGATGCTTTGGCAAGAAAACAAATATTGCTTTCTTCATTGTAAGATGACATTTCAATAACATAGACATCTCTTCTTCTTGGAGCAATAAGCACAACTTCAATGTTTTGATTGAATATGGTTCCCTGAGTCTTAGCTAACAGAACTTTGTACTTAACATCATATAACTGGATGATGTTGATCAAGTTATGTTTCAGACCGTTCACATAAGCAACCCTGGTGAAAGTGATTTCATTGCAGTTCACTGAGCCATATCCTTTTGTGTCACTTGAAGAGTTTTCTCCAAATACCACTATAGGACCTGACTCCTTTGAATATCTGTGCAGGTTTTGTTTAACCCATGTCATATGTCTAGAGCAACTACAATCTAGATACCATACATATCTTTATAATTAATACTAAATAGACATTGAAGCTCATTAGTTTCTTTTGTGAACTCACTTTTCAGTGGGTTTTATTGAGTAGCAATCCTTGGTCTCCTATTGCTGGGAAGGGCTTTCTTGTCACAATCAGAAGTGTTATGGGCAATAATACCACAAATGTTACATCTAAGATAGTATTCACACTCATCACAGTGATGGTCATGGAACCCATAATATTTGCATGGTTTGAAAGGTCTAGGAACTATGAGAGCCTTCCTAGAAGAGATCACTGATAACATCAAATATTTAATACTTTTTAGTGTCAAATTACCCCTATATTACTTGCATATGTTTTAATAATTCTCGAAAACGAGATATTTTCTATCATTTTGTATTTTTCATGTGAAATGTCGGTAATTGACAAGAAACAAGGGAAAAAGGACTTAAAGTGCAAATATTCGAAGTCGTTACGGCATAACAACATAAATAGTTACGCCATAACATAAATTAAGCAAGTTACAAAGATCCAGGACGACTTTACGGCGTAACATCGTATATGGTTACGCCGTAACCATTTATATGGAAGGAAATCCTACCTAAGATAGAGTTACGACGTAACACACCTATTGGTTACGCCGTAACCATGAAGATCCATAAATATGGAAAGAAGATCAAGAGCTTACGGCGTAACACCCATAATGGTTACGCCGTAACAAAGAAGACGTTAAATTATGGTAACTTATTGAAGGTTACGGCATAACACCATTACTGGTTGCGCCGTAACAAGTATGCTTAATAATGGAAAGTCGTGTATGAGGTTATGGCGTAACACCTAAATTAGTTACGCTATAACGAAATCAAAGACTGTAAATTGAGGCTGAATTCAGCTTTTTGAATCATCCTTCTCCCTCCCAATTCTGAGGGGGGGTATGAGTGGGGACATCTCTAAGTTGGGTTTTCAGCACTCTTCAGCCTTTCAAGAAGGAAGGAATCCTTTGGGTCCCTTCACTCATCATCCTATTGTTTGGTTCGATTTTCATGTTTTCATTACTTTTCATTAAAAGGATGATTAATTTTGATTGTTATGAATCAGTTTTTGAGCTTAAGCTTATCTTATTAATTATCATTATGGATTCATTTGCTTCTTGCTAATTTTGGTTATTTGTTTGGTTATATTACTTTGACCATAAGAATGCCAAATTTGATGCTCGCTCACCATGACCAGTGGGACAAAATCGCTCTTACTATAAGGGCTGGGATCTACGAGATAATTGAGGATTAGATGATCATTCAATCCTTGCTTTCACATTAAGTAGAATAAGTGAATCATTAAGTTAATTAATAAGTGATTAGGGCCGTATCTCCTTCTCTTCTTTCATACCTAGTTCATTTCAATTAAGTTTTATTCTTTTCATCAAAACAGCTTTTAAAACGTGACAACCAACTTAAACTCAGATTTGTAACCGCCTTTTAGCTTTTAGGAAGACCTTGGATTTACTAAAACTACACTACTCACGATCGGGTTCTCTGCCCTTTAGTGCGTTTTTATGGTGAAACTAGTTTTATAAATTTAAAACTTGGTAAATAATTATTTAAAAGAAAATATGCATCAAGTTTTTGGCACCGCTGCCGGGGAGCTAATTAGGTTTTAAACTTGAGTTTTCTATATATTTTATTTCAATATTGTTTTTTGTAACAGCATTAAATTTTACTGTTAATTTCCTTTCTTGATTTCAGAACATAGAAATAGAGCCTGATATTGAGAACATGACGATGAACGAGTACCTTGAGTATGAAGCTACGAAAGAAAGACAATTGTAGGACGATGTTCGATCCAGAAGAAGTCCAACAAATTATGATGAGGCAGATGTTGACTCTTGTTACTGGAATAAGAGTAAGAATTTTAGCTATCTGTAATCTCATATCTTAACTACTCCACACCCTTGTTTCATACTTGTTCAACCCTCTATTAGAATTATTAGTATCTATAATGAGAGCAACGTTGTAGACATGTGAAGAATATTAACTTAGTAGAATATAATCTATACGTTGCTAAACAAAGCCTAGGAATGAATCTACTCAGTAATCACTCATATGCTTTCACACCTTAATTTTTTGCTCAACCACCACACATACCAAACACTAGTAAGAAGGATTCTGACTTTGATAAAATCTTGGATGACTTATTTAGAACATGAGCTAAAACATGATGCGAATGGGGGCAAGATACAGTTCAGGATAGTATTTGGGAACAAGATGATGATTTGGAGGAGGATCGGGAGGATGATGGTAATGATAGGGATACTTTTGATATATGAGATATTACGGTTGAAGACGCATAATTTATTAGGCAATTCTTTACACCTAACGTTCCTGATGTAATAGAAAATGTTATACAACCTTTGATCCCAAAAACCCTACATACCACACCACCTAATAAAGATTATGTGGAACCGACTACTAAATCAATATTAGATGATATTTTGAAAGAATTCAGAGATGAGATCTTGAATGTCACCATGGTTGACAAAAGGTCAAAATGTAATCCTGCTAAGGATATAGAGGAGCTCAAAAGACTCTCCCTAAGGAACCTCAGTCAAATTTTATAGATATACAGGTGCATTCAATTATCATTAATACCGAGCCTTTCGTTCATACTCAACTAATGAGTCCCTTATATGGAGTGTTCAAAACATCTAAAGCATGTAAGGTAGATAGAGAAATTATATCTTTTAGAAGGTATGCTTTCTATTCATCATTTCCCTATCTTTTAGCATACTTGCAACCTAAGGGTGTCTATTGCTACTTCCACCCACACTTGATCCTAAGTGAGGGGATGGATACCCGAGTACCTAATAAATAAGGGTGGAGTAAAGCTAGAAACTAAAAAAAAACAAGCGCTTTGTGGGAGGCACCCCATACTTATCTTTTAATTTGTGTTATTTCATTTTATTTCTGCATATTAGTTGGTTTTATATGTTTCTTACTTAGTTTTGTAGGTTATCACTACAATGGGATGTAATTCGAGGTCTCCACAATTCATTTTATGTGGTTAAGTGGTTGCTGAAACACAACAAGTTACGCCGTAACTATAATGGTTACGACTTAATTAATATTGTTACGATGTAATGTTTCATACGATTACGCCATAACTTGATCAAATAATTTTCCAAGAATTTCCAAAACCACATTATTACGGTGTAACGTTTTCAAGGGTTACGCCGTAACCCCTTTTCTGTAAATCTAAAAATGTTTGAATTCTTTACAAAACTGTGTATATTGGTAAATGAACTTTGTGGGTATGTTCTCTAGAATCCCTCACGAGACTTCACTCGTCCACTTGGGCCACTAAGTGGTTTAAAAGGCTTGTTGCATACGCTAAATACAACCATGATTCATACGAAAGTCAGTTAGGATTATATTTCTTATATTATTCTATACATTTTGGTATCTTTCTTTATACTAGATTTATGCTTTTGGTATTAGTTTTCTTGTAGCTATACATGTTGAAGCAAACGGAGTTGATACTTGGCTACAGGGACGTATGAGAAATTGGATTAGTTTGATACCATGATTGATGATGATTGGATGATCTGCGAAGATGGATGTTGCTCGAGGAAGCAGAGTTGGAGCATAGCTTAGAGCATGTTGTCTCTTCATCTTATCGAGCAAATTCAGGGAAGTTTCTTGTTCTAAATATACTATTTCCTATTTATTCCAATTCCTTAATTTATAATAGGGACATTGTACAAATCAGGTGGAGGGATAGGAGTAGAATTATCCCTTGACCTATGTTTGCCTTTGATTTTCTAGTTTTCTTTGAAAAATTATGCCAATTTTAAAAACATTTGACAAGTTTTTCTAAACTAGAATCAATCTTTGACGAATGCACATTACCCTTTATTATTACTTGGTGAGATTTAAGCCTAATATTCCATTTCCATCATATTATATAAAAATTCACCAAAATATTGAGTATGCCGGTAGTATTATAGACTTTAGAACTTTGCATGTACATCATTTTGAGACCTCATTAATTAGCAAGAATAGATAGTTCAAGAATGCAACATTTAGGAAATCACCCAAATAGCCTATATATATGTGTGTGTTTTATCGACTTGTTACACTAACTTTTTGACCTCCTGTGATAAACCCTTTTGTTGCACTCATTATTAGTGCAAGATACCCCTAGATCATCCTTGTTGAGCCAATCTATGTTTTCACTATACTCTATATGTTTCATTTCACCATTTCACCTTAGCCTACCATGTAGTTTGTAAATATTTATGTGTTGAAATTGCTAGCTACTTAAGTCCATGATTCAAGGAAATAAAGTTCGAAGATTGGCACTTTGATTGATGATATATTTTTGATCATATGAAGACCTCCTGGTTCTATCACTTTCGATACTGCTTATCTTAAGTAGGGGGATGTATTATTATGTACAGGAGAAATGTAAAAAATAAAAATAAATAAAAAGCGGTGCAACTATAAGCCACTTTAGTGATATAACTCCTGATGTTGATTACATGTTTTAAAACCAACAAGTATAGAGGTGGTGCAACTATAAGCCACATAGTGTTTTGGAAGATGGTGCAACTATAAGCCATCTAACGAGTAAAGAATGGGCTAGCATGCTCTGCAATCTCAGTGTTAGCTAACCTATCATGACGATATGATTAGATTTTCGCACTGAAGGACTTGGACTATGGGTGGACAGTAGTTGGTAATGGATACCTTAGATTTTAACTTGACTATTTGTTTTGTGTTTTTATATTAATAATAATTAAATATGTATCCCATGTCTATCCTAACCCTTTTTATCACCCTTTAAAACCATATTACCCTTGTTGTCTTTAAGAATT
>BQNB010071347.1:0-12692 GCA_026074375.1 Tanacetum coccineum | reverse complement strand
CTTCACAAGATGTACACACTCACAAGATCTACACACTATCCGAATCACACAAATACACAAGATAAATACAATAGAGATTTGGTACTTTGAAGAAGAAGGAAGATATCACTAAATAACACTTTGTTTCTTGACAAATACGAATGTTCTTCTCTTGCACTTGATAGAAGAATGAGGAAGGTGAGAAGAGATTAGATCACTTAAAACAAGATCTAAAGATGTTAGTGATCAAGATATTTTAGAGTGAGAAAGGAGGTTTTTAAAGAGAGAAAGTTATCAGAAAATTTCGTCCAAAGAGGTATGTTTTTCTGCCAGCACTAGTGTAGTATTTATAGCCAGGAGATTCCAACGGTCACTGAGGGCGGTCCCAGATATATCTGGGGGCCGCCAGGCCTATAAGGGGGCCGCCCAGTAGACTACGCTCCTGTTTTTGTGTCTTTGTGAGGAATGTTGTATCTGCTATGGAACCTTCAATTTTGAGGGGGAAATTTGAAATTCAAATTTTAAGTTTTTTAATAAAACTTTTCTTTTAATTTGAAAATATTTTGTATAATTAATTTTGTGAAAATACTTTTGTAGAATAACAATTATGGTTAAGAAAGAAAAATATTTTCTTGATCACTAATCATGCTTAATGATTTTTTTTATCCATACCTTAAGTGATCACTAATCTTAGAAATGAAATTTCACACTTAATAATTTGTGAACGTTTATTTTTATCGTAAACGTTTTTCCATTTTGTTATTATCAAAACAATGAGAGGTCAAAAAATATAAATAACGTTTTTAGACATTATTTATATTAACATAAACCTAGGATAGGGAACAATCTTTTCCCTAGTCTTCTTGTTCAGCTTATGAATTAGATCTTCCCATATTATTTTGGCATAATCTACTTGGACACCATTGGCCAGACAATACATGATAGTGGCATCCTTATTAGATATTTGATCTAGGCCACTGGTTTTCCTACCTAAGCACTGAATGATTTGACCCATCAACAACCTCCACCTAGGAGGAAGGCAACTCTTTTTTAGAGTTCCTTTTGCCCCAATCTCCCTATTGTACCTTATAGTTTTAAACCATGGTCTTATAGTTGTTATGGAGGGTGGGAAAACATACATACTTGAGTAAGGTAGGTATTATGCCCTAAGAGCATTTCTAAACGACGTGATACCTATTTCTCCTCTAACTTCACCTGTGGGGGTGGATACCTTAATCTTAGAGTCTGGTAAGGTCTTCGCCGTATACCAAAATTTAGGTTAATTGTCCAAAAGGGATCAATTATGGTGAAGAAGTTGTTATAGAGGATGTGAATAAAGTAGAGGGACCAATGATGATAGATTTGATATGATTAAGATCGTCTCTCAATATATCAAATACATCTCGGGTTAGCAAGCAACAATGACATAACCCAGAGTGAAAGTTTACTTGATCTAAGGTAGGTGGAGGGATACATGGTGAAGTGGGAGGTGAGGGATTGGTGGCATCAATAAATGTGGAGTAACGATTAACTCGACCTAAAAATAAAAATCTTAAGAGTTAACCCAAATGCTCCTTAATTTGATTTAGCTCAACCAAACAAGTCAAAAAATACATATGAATTATGTATCTCGAAATTTGTTTATGAGATCATTATGCATGTGTTTGACAACGCTTTTAGATTGTATTGACAATGCACAATGTTGGGATATTTGAGTTACTACTGCCAGTACTACTTTACTACTGCTGGTTCAAGATTGATACTGCTGCTAATGACTGAAGAAATACACTAAGTAGTTAGTACTGCTAGTTATATTTGTTTAGATTTTGTTTTTTTTTGTTTTTTTTTTTTTTTTTTTTTGGGGGGGGGGGGGGGTTGTTGTGCGAGTACAAATGTTAGTATTGTCAGTATAGTTAGTACTGTTAGTTAATAGTTAGTGTTGTTAGTATTATATAGTTAGTACTGCTAAAGTGATATGCATGATATATATTAGGAATAGATATGCATTATCATTATACGCATTTTGTAAGCCCATCAGGGTTTCCTTGGTGTATAAAAGGAACCCTACGACATAGTTATAATAATGAATTCATAGTTAGTTATTCTGTAACCTAGGCAGAATATTTGAAATCAATATATTCAAGTTTAGTATTCATTGTTCTTCTTAGTATTGCAAGTTAGATTCCACATAACTTGTAGTATTCACAATCATAGTTTCTCTTATAGTTAGTTTGGATTTATCCAAGTTAACTAAGCTTTAACATGCTAGAAGATCTGTTCATTGGGATTTCACAAGTGGTATCAGAGCCTGTGAAGAAACTCCGAATAAGAATAACTTTATCAGATCTAGATCTCTTCCTATAAAATACAATGTCTGGTGAAGAACCTACAACACAAATAACATTTGTAAAATCTCCTCAAATGGTGTCTACTGTAAAACTTCATATCCTCAAGAAGGGTGAATATACCCTTTGGATCATAAGGATGGAGCAGTATCTCACTAACACAGATTATATTTTTGCAAGTGATCTTGAATGTTGATGGTCCTATACAAGTAACAACTAATGAAAATGGTGTTGAAACTGAAGTACCTCCAAAGACTGCTCAAGCACTATTACAAAGACAAAGAGAAAGAAAAAAGCAAAAATCATTTTTTGCTTTTGGCTATTCCTAATGAGTATCAATAGAGGTTCCATGGAGTAAAGGATACAAAGTCTCTGTGGGCTGCTATCAAGAGTAGATTTAGTGGAAATGTTGAATCTAAGAAGATGTAGAAGACTATTTTGAAGCAACAATTTGAAAACTTTTCTGTATCTGACACAGAAGGCTTAGATAAAGCATATGATAGTTTCGTCAAAAACTTATCAGCCTCTGAAGTTCATGTAAACGCTGTTCCTAATGAAAGATCAAAATCAGAAATTTTTAAAGCCTCTACCTTCATCATGGAACAATGTAGCCTTGATTATGAGGAACAAAGATGGTATAGATGATTTGGATATTGATGATCTATACAATAACCTAAAAGTGTTTGAAGCTGATATCAAAGGTTCCTCTAGATCATCTTCAAACTCTCAGAATGTGGCCCTTTCTCTGTAGAAGACACTAGCAGCAATAATGAAATTAATACTGCTAATGGTGTTTCTACTGCATCAGGCCATAATTCTCAGGGACAAGCCTCTTCATCATCATATACTGATGATCTAATGTTCTCATTCTTTGCTAATCAGTCAAATAGTCCACAACTGGATGATGAAGACCTAGAGCAGATTGATCATGATGATTTAGAAGAAATGGACCTTAAATGGCAGGTGGCCATGCTTTCTATGAGGGTTAAGCGATTTTATAAGAAGACTGGAAGAAAGTTAATCTTTAATGGCAAAGAACCTGTAGGTTTTGATAAAACTAAGGTTGAATGCTTTAACTGTCATAGAAGGGGCCATTTTGTAAGGGAATGTAGAGCACCAAGAAATCAAGGGAACATGAATAGAGATGCAGGGTATAGGAGCAGGGACAACACCAGAAGGACTGTACCAGTGGAGACCTCTGATGCATTGGTTGTTCAGGATAATGCTTTGATTGTCCAAGATGGACTGGGATATGACTGGAGTTATATAGCTCAAGATGAACCAACTGAGTTTGCTCTCATGGCCTACACTTCAAACTCCTCAGGGTCTGACACAGAGGTACAATCTTGTTCTAAAAACTATGTGAAAACATATGAAAAACTTCAAAAACAGTTTGATGAACAGCGACAAACTCTTAGTAAGGCTAATCTAGAAATTATAGCTTATCAGTTAGGCCTAGAATCTGTAGAGGCACAGTTAGTTGTTCATCAGAAAAATGAAGTTGTCTATGAAGAAAAGATTGCAGTCTTAGAATTTGAAGTAAAAGACAAAAGTAATGCTATCACTAGACTTAAAAATCAGTTAGATAAAACCTTAAGAGAAAAAGATGATTTAAAAGCTAAACTAGAACAGTTTGAAACATCTTCAAAAAACTTAAATAAACTGATTAATAGTCAATTAAGTTTTACAGATAACACTGGTCTAGGATAGAAGATAAATTGATGAAAACGATTTAAAAAAAAAAAAAAAAAAAAAAAAAAAAAAAAAAAAAAATTTAAACAGTGGTAGTGAATTGTTTAATAGCGTCTTTAATAGTCGTTCAAGTGATGGAGATGACAATCAAACAAATGATAGGGTCAAAAAGGATAATGGATATCATGCTGTTCCTCTTCCTTTAACTGGGAACTACATGCCTCCACTAACTAACCTATCTTTTGCAGGATTGGATGATTATATTTATAGGCCTACAGCAAATAAGACCAGTGCTAGTGTGTCTCAAGTTGAAACAAGTACCTCTCAAACTAGCAATACTAGTGTAGAAATGCCTAGAGTTAAATCTGTTAGGCCTAGTGGAGTTATCATTGAAGAATGGGTTAGTGATGATGAGACATTTTTTCACTCTAATGATTTGCAAGCAACAGACAAACCTAGTTTTAAAAAGATTGAGTTTACTAATGCTAGGAATGAATCTGTTAAACCTAAACAAGCTGAAAAACCTAGGATAATCACTCAAAATCCTAAGGTAGATAGAAGAGATTGGAATGGACAAATGACTTAAAAACTAGGGTTAGGATTTGGGTTTACAAAGAAAGCCTGTTTTGTTTGTGGCAGTTACAACCATCTAATAAAAGACTATGATTTTCATGAAAAGAGAATGGCTAAAATGGAGGGGGAGCTATTGGGAAATATATGGGAAAGAATACTGGTCAAAGGGAAATTAGACCAGTTTGGAACAGTGCTCAGAGAATAAATCATCAAAATAAATTTGTTCCATCTGCAGTCTTGACAAGGTTTGGAAGAGTACCAGTTAGTGCTGCCAAGCAAAGCTCTCTAAGAGCAACAACATCAACTAGTACATTCAGACCAGTTAATACTGCTACCCATACAAATAGAGTGAATGTTTCAAAATTAAAAACAAATGCTTTTCATAAGTCTCATTCACCTATTAGAAGGTCTTTTTATAAATCAACAGCACCAAATACCGGGATTTCAAATGAAAAAGTTAATGATGGGCAAACAGCAGTTAGTGTTGTTAAGGGAAGACCTAAAATGACTGATTTAAACAATGTCTCCAAAGACAATAGTGGATCATGGGTCTCAAAAAGAATAAATTATATAGATCCACAAGGCAGACTTAAGTTAGTGGTGGCTTGGGTCCCCAAACACTGACTCTCTTACTTTTGTGCAGGGAAATCCACAACAAGCTTTGAAGAACAAAGGAATATTTGATAGTGGATGTTCCAGACACATGACAGGGAACAAAGACTTCCTTATTAACTATCAAGACATTGATGGAGGTTTTGTTGCCTTTAGCGGAAGTGCTAGAGGTGGAAAGATAAGAACAGATAAGTTAGACTTTGAAGATATGTTTTTTGTCAAAGAACTAAAGTTTAATATTTTCTCTATCTCATAAATGTGTGACAAGAAAAACAGTGTTCTTTTCACTAAAACTGAATGTCTTGTTTTGTCTCCTGATTTTAAGCTACTTGATAATATGTACACCTTTGATTTAAAGAATGTTGTTCCTTCTGGAGATTTAACTTGTTTATTTGCAAAAACCACAATTGATGAGTCTAATTTATGGCATAGGAGGCTGGGTCATGTGAATTTTGAAACAATGAATAAACTTGTAAAGGGAAACCTTGTAAGAGGTCTTCCTTTAAAGATTTTTGAAAATGACCATACTTGTGTTGCTTGTCAGAAGGGAAAGCAACACAAAGCCTCTTGTAAGGCCAAACATGTGAGCTCTATTAGCCAACCCTTACAGATGTTGCATATGGACTTATTTGGTCCAACATCTGTTAGGAGTATCAACCATAAGACAAATTGCCTTGTAGTGATTGATGACTTTAATAGGTTTAGCTGGGTTTTCTTCTTAGCCTCTAAGGATGAGACTAGTGGGATTCTAAAAAGATCCATGACATAAATATAAAACCAATTAAACCAATTAAACCATAAGGTTAAAGTAATCAGGTGAGATAATGGGACAGAATTTAAAAACAGGGAAATGAATGAATTCTGTGGATTAAAAGGGATAAAAAGGGAATTTAGTGTTGCCAGAATGCCACAACAAAATGGAGTTGCTGAGAGAAAGAACAGGACTCTGATTGAGGCTGCTAGGACTATGCTAGCAGACTCACTTCTACCTACTGTCTTTTGGGCTGAAGCAGTTAATACTGGTTGTTATGTTCTGAATAGGGTTTTAGTGACCAAGCCTCATAACAAGACACCCTATTAACTTATAATTGGCAGACCACCAAGCATAAGTTTCATGAGACCTTTTGGATGTCATGTTACTATCCTAAATACCCTAGACCCTTTAGGCAAATTTGATGGGAAGGCTGAAGAAGGGTTTTTAGTGGGGTACTTTGTAAATAGCAAAGCTTTTAGTGTATTTAATTCTCAAACCAAAAAAGTTGAAGAGAATCTGCATGTAAACTTTCTTGAAAATAAACTAAATGTTGTAGGACAAGGACCTAACTGGCATTTTGACATTGATTCCTTAACAAATTCTATGAATTATCAACCAGTTACTACAGGGAATCGAACTAACAAAAATGCAGGTCCATAAGAAGCTAATGGTAATACAGGTTTGAAGCAAAGTGTTGATGCTGGATAATCTAAAGAAAAGAATATGTCTACTCAACAATATATTGTGTTCCCATTATGGTCTTCTATCTCTTCAAGGTACAAGAGCTCATATGAAAATGATATAGTTGATGATTCTGCTGGTGAATCTCCTTTACAAAAACCAGCAAGTGAGAATGAACAGGCCTTGAAGAATGTTCTTGATAAGATGATGGATCAAGAGAAGGAGGCTATAAAGCAATCAGATGCTGTTAGAAAAGAGTTTGAAGCACAATGTAATAGGCAGAATCTTTCAGGGAAGGCTACTAAAGCCAGCAGCACTAACAGTTTTAATACTGTTAGCACACCAGTTAATGTTGCTAGTGCATCAAGAACTTATAATGATGTTGTACCATCATTTGTTCCTCTTGGTGGATCCTTTCCAGATGACCCTCTCATGCCTGATTTGGAGGATACTGCTAAAGTTCAAAATACTAGCATTTTTAGCAGTGCTTATGATGATTAAGATTTGGACACTTACAATTCTCCTTATGCTGATCAAGTTATGGGTGCAGAGGTTGATTTCAACAACATGGAACCTTCAACTGTTGTTAGTCCTATTCCCTCAACTAGAGTACACTTTATACATCCTAAAGATCATATAATTAGAGATCCAAGATCAGCAGTACAAACAAGGGGCATGACAAAGAAGAGTTCTGGAGAACATGCTATGATTTGCTACATCCAAAAACAGAGAAGGACAAATCATAAAGATTTCCTGAACTGCTTATTTGCCTATTTCCTCTCTCAGCAAGAACCCACAAAAATAGCTCAAGCCCTTGATGATGAAAGCTGGGTTGAAGCAATGCAAGAAGAGTTGCTTTAGTTCAAGATTTAGAAGGTTTGGACACTAGTTGACCTACCTTATGGCAAGAAGGCTATTGGTACAAAGTGGGTGTATAGAAATAAGAAAGATAAATGGGGTATAGTAGTCAGAAACAAAGCCAGACTGGTAGCACAAGGATACAAACAAGAAGAAGGCATTGATTATGATGAGGTTTTTGCTCCTGTTGCTAAGATTGAAGCAATAAGGTTATTTTTGGCCTATGCATCATTCAAGAATTTTCTTATGTACCAGATGGATGTCAAAAGTGCATTTCTCTATGGTACCATTAAAGAGGAGGTATATGTTTCTCCAACCACCAGGTTTTTGTGTATCCAAAATTTCCAAAAAACGTTTACAAGGTGGAGAATCCCCTATATGGGCAACACCAAGCTCCTAAGCTTGGTTGAGACTAATTTTCTAACCTATCTGCTGGACAATGGATTCTCAGAGGATAAATTTACAAGACTTTTGCTTCATAAAGAAGAGTCAAGGGTGATATTTACTGTAACATAGACTAAGTAGATGACATCAACTTTGTTCCACTAAAAGTCTTTTTGTACATATTTTGAGCAAATAATGCACAAAAGGTTCTAGTGAGGTTCAATGGGAGAACTCACTTTCTTCTTGGGTTTACCAGTCAAGCAGAAAGAGGATGTATCTTCATTAGTCAGACAAGTAATGTTGGTGAATATCTTGAAGAAATTTTAGGATTTTCTAGTATAAGGATAGCACAGTACTCCTATGAAACCAACAAGGCTATTACAAAAGATGAAGATGGTGATGATTGTTTATATCCATTTAACAGTCAATGATTGAGTCATGATGTATCTTACATCCTCTAGACTAGATATTATGTACTCAGTTTTGCATCACAAGTATTGTAAGTTCAACCAAAAGTCTCTCACTTGAATGCAATTAAAAAGAGATAGATTTTTTAGATATCTTAATGGTCGACCCAAATTAGGCCTTTGGTATCCTTAGACTCTCCTTTTCATATTGAAAGCTTTTCAGACAGTGACTATCAGTGCCAGTTTGGACCAGGAATCCACAATAGGAGGTTGTCAATTTCTTGGTTCAAGGTTAATCTCTTGGCAATGTAAAAAGCATATTGTGGTGGCTAATTTAATTACTGAATCTGAATATATTGTTGCTTCTCACTGCTCTGGTCAAGTGCTTTAGATTCAAAATCAGATGTTAGATTATGGATACAACTTTATGCAGACAAAGATTCATGTTGATAATGAGAGTGCCATTTGTGTTGTCAAGAATCCTGTCTACCATTCTAAAACAAAGCATATAGAGATTAGACATCATTTCATTAGAGATTCCTATGAGAAAAAGTTGATTGAAATGGTCAAGATACATACAGACTACAATGTTGCAGATCTTCTTACTAAAGCCTTTGATGTGACTAGGTTTCAGTTTTTGATTGCAAGCATTGGTATGCTTAATCCCTGAAGCATGGATTAAGGGGAGGTTATTTATGTATAGGTACAGAGGATTTTGCACAAGATGTGTTTGAGTTAAGTAAAAAGGGTAAAAATGAAGTCATGTTTCTTATACTGATGACCTTTTAGTTGATACTGCTGGGTAAAACTTTGTACTGCTAGTACAAAAGTTAGTGTTGTTAGGTTCCGCTAGTGCTGCTGTGTACTTGTGTATTGTTGTAGCTAATATAAGCTTTGTTTGATGAAAAGCTATATGGAACTATGTTATAAATGCCAGTGGTATTATACAACATGGATACTTTGAATATTTGCAAGAGCAACAATAATGAAATAATTAAACTGGTAACTAAACTTAGTACTGCTAAGTTAAATGTTAAATACTTGTCAGTTATAGCGAGGTTATATGCAAATATTTTTGGTTTGTGTTTCTCTATGTTTGGAACTAACATTTTGCAGGGTTTAGAGCTTCAAGGTTATTTGATTAATGATGGTTATGCTGATTTGGTGAGAATGCGGGTGACTTTGTTAATACTGCTGATGTTTCACATGATTGGTTTACACCACATAACAAATAGTCATCAATTCACCATGTCTAACAGACAAGAAAGAATTGGCTATTCCAGGGCAAACGACAACTGGTAAAGAATTCTCAAATCCGTTGATGGCTGGTAGTTTGCCAAAAACTATAAGTACGAAAGTTTGTACTGCTAGCACAAACTTAGTACTGCTAGCCTAACTTAGTGCTGCTTGTTACCGTTTACTTACTTAGAGCATCACAAATTTTTCATTAAATTAATTATAAATCTTGAGATATTTCCGCCAACAACTTACATATAGGGGTCTATGATTTGGAAAATTCTTGATATTTCTTTTCCTTATAAGATTTCTTCCTCTTAAAGATTCAAGTTTTATTAAGTCGTTTTAAAATCAAAACCCTATGTACTCTTTATAATATCTCAATTAACTTTACAAACTCTCAAACTCTCATCAACGATCTTAACCATAATCTTTTCATCAATCACATCCACAAATGGCTGATTCGATCTTATTTGAGTCAACACAATATGGTATCCTATTTGGGAAAAGGATGATGAAGAATTCATGAGTTTCATCATATTCCTACATGTTCAATCACTATGCTCTCACTGTAAGCCTACTATCTATGCTTCTTCTATTGAACAGTTTTGGAGACACTGCTACTTCAAAAATAATCAATCTGCGAGCAAATACATGCTATAGTTGATGGCAATGTTGTGGTTATATCCAAATCATCAGGAGAGAAGTGATTCTTCTCTTAATGATGAGATGGTGGTAACATGCCTCTCAATGAAAAATTATTGAAACACTTGCATAAAGGTATATGAACAACAGTTCAACAAAACTTCCTTTTCAAAAGGTTCATTCTCTCCACAATGGGAAATTCCTAATACATACCTCCTTCATTGCATAGAGTTCAAAATCACTGCATGGGAATGAATTTTTTAACTAATTTGGCTTCGAGCATTTTATAGTTTGGCAAAGGGTCAAACATTTAATTTTTCTAATTAATTTTAATGTTAATGTTAAGGAACTTGGATTCAAAGAATTTTTTAATGTATACCAAGGTTTACAACTCTACATGAATAATCAGCTTAAAGATTTACCAGAACCTTTTAATAATACATATGTGACACCATGCCATACTAAAAAGGTTTTCTCAAATATGGCAAGGAAAAGTGTCAATGTGCTTGTGATGAATAGAGGCATGTTATTGCATAGTTATTGGAGAACAAGTTAATACTGTTAGACTAATATTAATACTGCTAGGCTAATATTAGTACTGGTTTTACCGTTGATACTGTTGGTGCATAACCAAGCACCTAAGGGTAAAGGTTCAGCAACACCCCCTGAACCCCAACCTACACCCTCTACCTCACAACCAAATTTTTCATGAACCTCAAACTGAAGCTCACATTAAGCAACTACTCCCATCTCCAACTACATATCAAAGAAAAAGAAAGACTCAAACACGTAGGAAAACCAAAAAGGACACTAAGTTACCTCGGACTAGTGTACCTCTAGACCATGGAACAGATGAGGCTATCCATAAGGAGGGGGTGACAGTGTGGAAAGGGCTATCACTACTGTTGCTAGCTTAGATGCAGCACAAGACAGTGATAACATAATAAGGACCCAGACCACGACAATGCCTAATGTTGACATTCCTCAGGGAATGGATACAGGTGGCAGTCCCAGGCGCCAAGAAACCATAGGAGTACTCCTGCTCAGACTAGGTCTGAGAGAGTGCTTGAAAAGCCCAATGAACCACCTCTCTCAAAAGGTCACACATCTGGAAGTGGGAAGGGTAGGATGGAACATCAATTTAAATTGATGGCTAATGTACCAATCACACCCCATGATTTACCTCTACCAGGAGGTTACACACCTGGAAGTGATGAGGGTAGACTGAAACTACAGGATTTGATGACTATATGTACAAAATTGTAAAAACAGGTGCTTGACTTGGAGAAAGAGAAGGATGCTCAAACTGTGGAGATCCTCAAACTAATGAAATGAGTCAAGAGATTAGAAAGACAAAGCAAGTCAAGCAACTCACAACCAAGAAGAAGGAAATACAGACAGTTTGAATCTTCAGATAATGATTTAGATAAGGAGGATGCATCCAAACAAGGGAGGGGCAGTGACAAGATATTATGTAATTTCACACTCTGTTTATGGATGATACATCTATGAAGATTCATATGCTCATAGAGAAAAAGTATCCACTGATCCAGAATTATTAGAGAAGATGTTGAATTTGCAGTTAGAAGCTGAAGAAGAAAGTACTATGGCATTTTAGCTCATCAAGTTCATCAAATCAATGCTTGAAGAGTAGTAAAATGTTTAAATACATCCTCCTAATGACCGAGAAGCTTAAACTAAAGAAACTTGATGATTGACAAGTAAATATCAAGTTTAGGGGAGGATTGTTGGGAATTTTGAGTTACTACTGCCAGTACTACTTTACTACTGCTGGTTTAAGATTGATACTGCTACTGAAGATTGAAGAATATAAACTAAGTCGTTAGTACTGCTAGTTGTAATAGTTAGTATTGCTAGTATAAACTGATAGATCGTTAGTACTGCTAGTTAGTTTATTAGTACTGTTAGTATAAGAAGTTAGTACTGCTTATGTGATATGCATGAGATATATTAGGAATAGATATGCATGATCATTTGACGCGGTTTGTAAGCCCATTAGGGTTTTCCTTAGTGTATAAAAGGAACCCTACGACATAGTTAGAGATATCAATCTTCATAGAAAACACATATCTCATAGTTAGTTATTCTCTAAACCTTAACAGAATATTTGCAATCAATATATTCAAGTTTAGTATTCATTGTTCTTCTTAGTATTACAAGTTATATTCCGCATAACTTGTAGTATTCACAATCATAGTTTCTTATATAGTTAGTTTGGATTTATCTAAGTTAACTAAGCTTTAACAGGCTAAAGAAGATCTGTTTATTTGGGACTTCACAATAAACGAATGTTGTGGCAATAAATCAATTTGTTGTTTTTATTTATGTCTTTCGATAATTTCGTTACCACGCTTGGTAACTCGTTTGCATTTCCCTTCTAAATCGCTTTAACTTGAGTGTTCAAGATTAGTGACGTTGGTTTAATATTTATTGTGGCGACCAAGTCTTGATTTCTAGTGGGCTTATTTGTCCCCTTCGGCTTAACGCGTCAGTTATAACATTTTC